>JAMQGT020012362.1:0-169075 GCA_024447675.2 Pterophyllum scalare | reverse complement strand
GTTATGTTATGTTAGTTGACTTCGTTCAGTTACGTATTGCTTACCCATTTTTCTTAATGTCTGACAGGAAAAAATGAAGAGAAAGAGGAGACAGGATAGCAGCCCTGAATCCCTTCAAGACCCTCCCGAAAAACGGCCCTGAACCAAAGCTCTGCCAGCAAGGAGCTGCAGCCCTGAGCCCTCCACCTCTGGCTCCCAGCCTGGACGAGGAGGCTGCCCCATCAGGAGGTGTAAAGAAAGTAGATTGTAGATACAGAGAGAACTGGCTTCTCTGCACTTTTTCTGTGGTAATTCTTAAACATACAAGAAATGGGTAATGGAAGAATACAAATTGGCATTTTAGACAACAATAAGTGTCTATCACTCATCTTACTGTATCTCTGCAGGTAAACACTGTCCAGCCAGTGAGGAGCTACAGCCCTCCACCTCTGGCTCCCAGCCTGGGTGGAAGGAGGTTGATCAGGAAGAGGTGAGTAGTTAAAATGCAGTGGTGTAAGCGGATAGGGGTGGGTATTTCAATAAAAAGATACTATTATGTTATTCAGTGGGAACTACCATCCTTCAGATGGCTCCCCTGCATTCGCATAGTTGTAACAGACTTGCTACTATTACTGGGGAAGTTTACATTGTGTTAGACATGTAAAGCCGAAGACTGTCCTCTAATCACGCTGTACCACACACACGCGCTTTACCAGGCTGAGTGAGGAGGTCCAGCCCTGAGCCCTCCACCTCTGGCTCCCAGCGTGGAGAGGAGGCTGCCCAGCAGGAGGTGAGTAGTCACACTGCTGAAATGGATGCAGTAGGGAGGGGCATTTCAAGGACAAATATTACATATTAATGGGGAACTACTCCTTTAACTGATTTGTATAGTTGTGGCAGACTTGCAGCATGCTAGCTTTACATGGTGGAGGCCACAATGGATCTCTTATTTGGTTGGTTCTTTACTCAGTCAGTGAGGAGCCCCAGTCCTAAGCCCTCCACCTCTGGCTCCCAGCGTGGAATGCATTTCTTATAATGGTTGTTGTGTTGGCTTTATTTGTTTTTGTTGACAGTGTTCAGTTATTATTTAACTTTAATGAGCCTGCAGATGTGATAAATTTGTTTTTCTGCAAAGAAACAAATGATGGCTAATATTACATTAACAAAATGTTATAGCTGTGAAGCTGTAAACTTCCACTGAAATATAATTGGCTGAATACAGACATGTTTTGGTGATCAACTATAGACTATAGACGTACACAGAACAAGAACAGGGTTCAGGGCACTGAGAGGGAAAGAAAAGGGTTCCATTCTCTCTATATAAACATGGTGTTATTTATATATTTTGGTGTTCAAAATTATTTTGAAGCCATGTCTAAGGTAAAATAGTTGCTTTAACAAATGGCTCAAAGAATGAAGCACTCATTTGCCTATAACTAAGTTTGCCTATAAATATGACAAAACAAACCCTGAGCGGGTGGAACTACCAAATGGTTTGCATTTGTGCTTGGAAAGAAATCCTTAATTTCTTGATCCTAATCCATTGCATCTGTAACTAGCATGCATCTAGGATGCTGTACTGTGTAAAATACACTGAAGACTCCATGTAAATCATTTACTTTTTGTCAGGGAAAATTTCAGTGCACTTTCCCACAATCATGAGTGTAGGATCAGTAGGATCAGAAGGGGCTAGGTTTAGCTAAACATAATTGTTTGTTCAATTTGAATGTATTTGTTTGGTACATAAGCTGTTACTCCTGCTTCCCTAAAACATATCTTGCTGGTTAGCGGTGCCAGTTGTTGCTACCATGTGAGGCTGTAGCTACATCTGCCAACCAGTTGTGCATGTAGGCCAAGTGAGGAAGATGCCATTCTTATTCTGATGAACCTGTGTATGACGATATGTGTCCATATGAGATATTGCTTCAGTGAGGGACAGGATGCTTTTGTTTGTTGGTTTTCTAATGTTGGTTGATGAAGTGTTTTGTTTTGGTTTTTTTAATTAAGAGGTTTTGTTTTTATAAAAGACCAGGACTGACAAACCACCAAAGCTAACAATTAGCACCCCATCCCTTGTGTCTGTCTTGCTACATTTCCTTCCACCTCTAAGCACCTTGGACAGGACCTACAGCCATTCCATCTCTGATTAAACCTAATAATTAGCTCTCTTTGTGTGTGTGTGTGTGGGTGGGTGTGTGTGTGTGTGTGTGTGTGTGTGTGTGTGAGTGATTTTTATCATGGTTTTGAGGACATCCTATTCTTCTCCAATCATCTGCCCATTCCCTGTGGGCAGACGCTAATTAAAATCAATAGTCTCCTCAGACTGACACTGAAGATTCAGCTACAATGAAGCAATGCAACCGAAAGACAACAATCTTGAAATAACACTGTTTTCATAGGATGTGTCTTTTAAAAGGGAAAAAAAGTCCAGGGAAACATATGTTTTAATACATCCACACTGACACATAAAACCAGTTACTTGGAATTCAAAAACCTGTGAGTGTCATTGTTGATTAACTCTGTTCTTGACAATGAAGTCTCTTTTAGCCTGGCAAGGTGAGGGGATGAGGGAGGAGGCAAGGGGTAAAAGGTCACAGGGACCTTGTTGACCTAAAGATGTGCTTGAAGATATCGACAAAACACCTTTTCTGTGTCCACAACAGACAACAGTACTAAGTTATATCTCTATAGTGCCTCGAACAATACACAGCATGCTCAATAGAGACTGACTTTATAGTATATGTGAACACTCAATAAAAACTAAGTAGTATTGGCTTATTTTGTTTACCTGACCTGTTAGAGTGTGTGGAGATTAGCAAGTATCTGAGCAGCTAACTATGGGTGTATGGTGCCCCAAATACTTATAACATCACCAAATGTGCAGACATTCACAGCTGAACAGTCCCCGACACATGCTTTAATCTCATCATAATGAATTAGATGCTGACTGCAAAATTGATGCTGTGTTTAGACTGGTATTTTTAAGTAGTCAGTAATTTAAGAATATTATAAAGAAAGGAGACACACATTGTATTGCAAGTAAGTAAGGACAATATTTCCCCATCTCAAATTGTAATTACAGAGCACTTTTACAGATCCAGGCTATATAATGACTAGGCTAACCACGTCATCTTCCATTGTAATTACACAGTATTTTTGTGTTGGAGACAAAATATCCACAACTCTACTGTTGTTGCTGTGCTCTTGTTTTGCTTATAGAAATGAGATGAGGACAGTTCTCCTTGTCCTTCTATGTAATCAAACATGTAGTAAACATTACAGTGTATAGGCCCATATTATGGTGCAATGACGGAACAAGACTGTTTTCAGTTCCCTTGAATTAAAAAAGAGTGCCACATACTTTTGATAAGACAGAATTAGATTCATTGTCTGTGTTAGCACTACAATAGAAACTGAAGGAAGATTTTTAATCAGCGTATCAAGGCAATTAAAATTCTGGGATATTGATCTGGTAGCTGGCGGGGGGGGGGTAGTTTCAGATGCTTTTGGTGTTAATGAAATTAAGGGCGAATTAAGAGACAATGGTCTTCCAGGCGGAGACCATGGGCATTTGTTTTTCCCTCCTCATCTCTTCTATTTTTTGTTTGTTTTTTTACTATTTTTGCATTTGGACAGGGTCAGTGTCAGTGACCAAACAATCAGAAACAGGCTCCATCAGGGTGGCCTGAGGGCCCAGCATTCTCTAATGGGCCTTGTGCTTGCTGCCCAGCACTGTGGAGCCTGACTGGAATTTGCCATAGAATACAAGAATCAGCAGGTCCACCACTAGCGCCCTGTGCTTTTCACAGATGAGCGCAAGAGAGAGAGATGTGTGACAGACATGAAAGGGTCAGGAGAAGTCATGGAGAACGTTATGCTGCCTGTAACATAGTTCAGCGTTTGGTAGTGGGTCAGTGATTGTCTGGGGAGGCATATCCATGGAGGGATGCACAGACCTCTACTGGCTAGGCAACAACACTCTGATTGCCATTAGGGATCAGGATTAAATACACAGACCCTACGCTGGAGCAGTTGGTCCTGGTTTCTTCCATGTGCATGACAATGCCCAGCCTCATGTGGCAAGAATATGCAGGCAGTTCCTGGAGGATGAAAGAACTGATACCACTGACTGGCCCCCACAGATGCTTATCCTAAATCCAACAGAACACCTCTGGGACATTATGTTTCAGTCCATCCAAAGCTGCTACGGTGCACCTCAGAATGTCCAGGAGCTCAGTGATGCTCTGTTCAAGCTCTGGGAGGAGATTCCCCAGGACATCATTGGTCATCTCATTAGGAGTGTGCCCCAAAGTTGTCAGGCATGCATACAAGCATGTGGGGGCTATACAAACTACTGGGTACCATTTTTGAGATGCTACAATAAAATTTTGGCAAACTGGACTAGTCTGCCACATCATTTTTTTTTACTTTGATTTTTTTCATTTCTTTCAAACGATACAAGGATACGGTTACGGCATAAGTAGACAAGGAATGAGAATAGGGAACTGTTGGAATGCTACTACACATGTAACCCCAGTGAAATGGGTTACATGAAGAGGAAGTGGGTCCTTTGGATTATTTGATGCCCAACATCTAGACTGATATTGAAACAACTAGGAGCTCTGTGTTCCAACATCCAATAATGATAGATCCACTTCAAAGAAAGTTTGGTAACACTTTCTTTTACGGCCCGCCCCCACGCCATAACTGCGTGTATGTTACAAAGATTTACCATGGGCCATAAAAGAAAGTGTTACCGAAAGTTTCATTAGCACTGGCTAACAGCAGTTAACAGTGGCAAAACAGCAGCGTTTATAGACAGAAAAGATCAAGATATCCTCAACAACTTACCTCAGTATTGCTGTCATCAGACAAAAATTAGTTTCACTGACTGATCGACCCGTATCGGACTCCTTTCACAATGTTTACAGCCTCTCCAGAGTAAATACACATGGATGCTTGTCACCCAGCATATTGACAGCTGACTTAAACAGTGGACATTCACTGGCAGCCAGAGTTTTTGAGATCACTCATGGGTAAAACACTGCAAAATATTGAATTGACACACATTTTATTCCTGATCTATTGCTAAGTGTTGAGATTATTCAAATTTGTTAAAATATAGTATGTACAAAAAAAGTTTTATACACAATTTAAACAGTAGTAGAAACACACCTGCTGGCCATTTTTAGTTAAATACGAAATACTAAAAGCTGTAAAAGTGGGTTTCTATTAAAATTACCTCCGTAACTCTCATATGGCTGTCAGAGAGCCATAATCTATCAGCGACAGCTGATCTTCAATCAGATTATAAATGCTTACACTGGGGAATATTAAAGCAAACTTTTTCTGGAATATAAAGCTACAAAATATGCTACAATATGCTACAAAAGATTTGTTTTAAGTCTTATTTGATGTTAGTACAATATATAACCACTGAAGGTGTGCAGAAAGATGATTGGACCGGGAGAAATTAGGTCAGCATTGAGTCTGACAGCGTGGGAAATTGGAGGTGAAAGGTGAATGGCGAAACATTTGGAAAATAATGCAGATGAGTGATTTCAGAGCTTCCTTTTTGAACTTATGCCTAAGCTTCATTTTTGATAACTTCAAGTTGTTAAAAAACTTTGAAAAGCTTTCTGCAATGTTAGAGTTTTTCATGCATACAAAAGATATCTGGTACCCCCGCAAGAGGTTTCGGTCTCCAGTCAAAGGTAAACTGTAATAAAAATATTTATACACAGGGTTTTTTTAAGTTGGGGTTTAATTTAATTTTGGTTGCATTTTAGCCACATGCTATATAAGCATAGTTTCACCATAGAAGCTGTTTTATTGCAGTTCTTCCATTAACATATACTGTAGCTGAAAACTACCTATAGCGGGTAAATGTAAACCTAACTCTACCACTAACTCTAAACAGGTTACTCGTGACGTGGTTATTGTCACAGTTAAAGATAATGAATACAGGATATCAGGATTTCTAGCATAGTCCTAATAAAATTGTAAGTATCTTGGGGTATTTACTAAACAGTCAAGAACTAAATTGAGTAAGAGGAACTGCAATATTGCCTATTAAGCATGAATAGCAGTGTGCTGTGGCCTCTTGCACTGTGTATGTATAACTGATGTGTTAATAGTGGGATGGGTGTAGGTGATAGCAGTGTAGCAGTGTTTAGTCCCATCCCACATATTAGCAGATGCTTTCTATCCATCCATCACACACAGCCAGTGTGCCTGAAACACACCACCAAATAGACACATTCATCAAAGCCTCTGAAGATCACAACACATGCACACCCACATGCATGCACACACGTGCGCTCGCGCGTGCGCACACACACACACACAAAAGTATCATCTCAGCCAGATCTTGTGCTTCTCTGGGCTGGCAGTTAGCACAGTCACTCTCTCTCTCTCGCTCTCTCTCTCTCTTTCTCTCTCTCTCGCTCTCTCTCTCTCTTTCTCTCTCTCTCTCTCTCGCTCTCTCTCTCTCTTTCTCTCTCTCGCTCTCTCTCTCTTTCTCTCTCTCTCTCTCTCTCGCTCTCTCTCTCTAATAGTGTTGTGGTTGACAGAGTTGTATGTGATGAATTGTATGTCTCTTCCAGACTTCTCAAAGTAAATTTTCTAAAGACTGCTGCCCATTGGAGGGGAGAGGAGATGATAGGAGACTGGTCAGTGTGAGTGTGTGTGTGCGTGTGTGTGTGTGTGTCTGTGTGTGTGTGTGTGTGTGTGTGTGTGTGTCTGTGTGTGTGTGTGAGAGAGAGAGAGAGCTGGATGAGCTATCAGGTTTATTCAGTTGAGTTTCTGTTTGCTGAAGGCCTTAGCCAGTGGTGGCAACTGATTAGCCAAAGGTTTGCTATCATTCACAACATTTTTCATTACCAAATGAATTACAGTGAATGTTTACCGGCGCTGGAAGGCAGCACTGAAATCATGGTCAACGGGCTTTTTATGAGGACAATACTGTGCTGCACAGGAAGTGATTGTGATTGTGCAGTGACTGGCCAGGTCTCAACCCAGGATCTAGGTCAGAGATAAATATTTTTGGTTTTATTGCCTTTATCACCACAAGTCTTGAGTGAACATTCTGTATTTGACCCATTCATTAAATAGTATTTTTTTAAGCCAGTTCAAAAGCTAACCATCGCCTTTTTGCTCCTTCCTTTGAGTATCTGTTCAAGCATGTACTAAGAGACGTCTACATAAATGTGACTGCTTGAGTCTGAGTCAGATTTTGTCCTTTGTACCTTATCCAAATCCTTGCTGCCACAAGGTGATTGTTTCTTGTGAACATCGACAAGCCTTTTTGGTTCACTTAGTAGGATATGACCTTGAAGTAATTTATCTTGTTGTGAAACAGAACTAAATGAGATATGTGAATTCAGTTGAAGGTTACACTGATACTCATTGTTCACACTCATTTTTAGAAGTGTGTGGAACAGCTTTGCAACTGTGCATGTGACTGTATGGATTATGTGACCTGTTTATAGGGGTTATTTCATCTGCTAAACCAACATATTGACAGAAAAATCCAGTCTGATGCAAAGCCTCTCTTGAAGAGTAGAAATTCCACGGTTCCAGTTAACTGATGGTTAACTAGAGTTTTGATGAGATTGTGCAGTGCGTCATCTCCACAGTGGGACACATACTTTCAACTACGGATTTCATTTTCCACTTCAGAGTGTGGCAGTACAGACAATTACGCAAAAAAAAAACTGGGCCTAATGATCAATCTACCAACAGACACTCACTCATACACTTGACTAATATTTTATTGCACTACATGCCGGGGGGGGGTATTTTACATTATAAATTGTTGTACAAGGTAAGAAATTGCAGCTGCTGTGTGTTTAAATAAACATTTTGTGCAAAATGTACTGTGGTGTGGCCTTTCATTATTTCATTATTATTTCATTATTACTCATTTCCTAGTATTCCTGACAGCTTCTTTATTCTTATTAATTACCCATAACCAAAGTTACCTTTTCTCTGGGTACTCCAGTTTCCTCCCTCTGTCCAAAGACATCCAGTTAGTGGGGTTAGGTTAACTGGTGATTCTAAATTGACCATAGGTGTTAGCCCTGCAACAGGCTGGAGACCTGTACAGGATGTACCCTGCCTCTAGCCCTATAATAGCTGGGATAGCCTCCAACCCTCCCCCCGCAACCCTAAAAAGGATAAGCGGAAGAAGATGGATGGATGGATGGATGGATGGATGGATGGATGGATGGATAACCAAGGTTACCCATGGGTAATGGGCAACTAGCCAGCACTTCAGCCCTGCAGTGCCACCCTGAACTCTTCACTCAGCAGCATCATCTCATACCTTATAAAGATTAAGCCCATTCTACAAGAACAAACCACGTAAGCATCAGTTAACTCATAGTTTATATTTCTACACAAAAAATAAAGAGATATTATTCTAATTAAAAAGGATTTCACACAGAACCACAAATACAAAAGTTTGCTTATGATGTGTAAAAAGACTGAAGAAAACAGTAACAACCACTTGGTGAATGCCAATCATCCCCTACTGTGAAAAAGAGTGAAATCTTATACTTCCAGTTTGAAATGGAGCAAGATGTTGGGGATATGGAGCAAAGGAGTGCTGTGTTTCCACTGTACCTACTGAGCGTGACTCGACTTGATTCGACACAGTTTTGTTTTGTTTCCATTACAATTGTGTACCACCTCAGTGTGGGTGGAGTAAATATAGCAGTGTGGACAGAAGTCACTTGACATAATTTGTATGCGACTCAAATGCTGAAATTAGCTTGGAGACCTCCTAATACACTTTCTCACTCCTCATCTGCCACTAAGTACAGAAACATCTGCACCTCTTTGTTGGACCACGGTGTTGGTTTGTGTGTCTCCATTTCCCTTGCTGCTGGGCCTTAAAAATGGCACATTTGATTCTGGTGAAGGAGTCGTTCACATGACTCACCTAGTGACGACACTCCCTGGCTAATCAGCAGCATGCTACTCTTCAACGTCAAGTTTTGGATTGCCTCGGATCGCTTGGAACTCCAACTGAGTGGGTACTAAAATAGTACCTGGCACCTGGTACCAGGAGTTAATGGAAAACCCTACAACCGTGCCGAGTGGAGTCAAGTTGCACTGAGTAGGTACTAGTAGAAACACGGCATAACTAGTCTTCAAACATTTTGGTAATACTGACAGTTAGCTTTCATTTAATAAATTACTTGAGTATTTATTTTTCTGACAAATTTTTACTTTTACACCCTACATTTTTACACAAATATCTGTACTTTCTACTCCTTACGTTTTCAAACAGGCTCATTAATTTACGTTTAACATCTGAGGGAAGATTTAATTTCCGGTCACTGTGCCTTCAAACATTAAACCAATCTGAGCCTAAACGGAGGAACAATAACACATTAAGGGATAATCATACTGGCATATCCATCCCCAGGGCTTATCTCATACAAAGACATGAAAGAGTTAAAACCATATAATTTATGTATCATTTATATCGCTGTACTCAGGGTTTCCAGTGGGCCGGACTGAGTGCAGATGTCCGTAAGTTGTGGTTGTGGTACTTCAGCATCTAACTAGCGCTACTGAAGAGAAGCGAAAATGAAGGGAGTAGTGTGTTGCAGGTAAATAAACATTTCTAAATGCTCAACAAATAGCAGCAAACACACAAAGTTTCTGCAGTTTGTTTCACAGTATATCTGCTAGCTAAAAGAACAGCTGTTGTATTTCCCAGAATGAATGGTAAATGGACTAGTTCTTATATAACGCTTTACTACTCTGTCTGAGCACTCAAAGCGCTTATACAACACTTTTAAATTTACCCATTCACACAAGCACTTCCATCAGTAACTAAGCACTTTATTATCTAACATTCACACTCCAACACTTTGCATTGGAGAGCAACTTGGGGTTCATTATCTTGCCCAAGGATACTTTGGCATGTAGCCCAGAGCAGCCAGGAATCAAACCGCCAACCTTCCGATCAGTAGGTGACCTGCTCTATCTCCTGAGCTACAGCAAGAGAGAAGTTCAGAGATGGAAAAAGATGGGAGACAGCAGGGACAGGAGAGGAAGCAGGTTAGATTTAAGGGGAAGAACTGCTCAGTGACATCTGACAAACTGGAAATTTAAAGCTTACATTTTTAAATCAGATCTTGGATCTGTATAAGATTTGAAGTTATGTTTTTTCATATTGTGTTATTCAAAATACTGCAGTTTAGTGCAGAATAAACAGGTTAGTTTGCAGTACTGTGGTGAGCTTGCAGTAAAGCTCTGTGTGGGACTGGTGCACATGGCTGTTATGTTCATGGTCAGAGTTACAGGTTATGTCAGTGCAGCAGCGACGAGTTTGAATTTAAGTTGATGACGCTGAGATTCATTAACTGAATTCAACCTTTATACCAGCTGTAAACTGTCAGTATAAAGACAGTACAGTTACTGTCAGTGTAGAGGATGGGGATTAGCTAAGATAGCTTGTGAAATACTGAGTTACAGCTTGTTGAATTCAGCTCAACCACACAGAGCAGTAAACCTCAGAGCAGCAGCAACTGATCACAGCCTGCACATATAGAAAATCTACTGGCGCTAACAATAGAAATTATTGTGTTTTCCCCACGTTGAACCACTACAACTGATCTTAAGGTCCTCCACCTGCTGAATCCCACTGTAACCACTGACTGCACTCATTTTCCTGTTCAGGTGAGGCAGAGTCACTCTCTAAGTAGGTAACAGCAAATAGAGCTTTGTAAAAATGCTCTCTTTTCTCTGCTCATGTTCTACAAAAGAGTGTTCAAGCTGAGTTCGTTCATTAGAATTAGAATTTAGATTGAAATAAAGTTTGTACTCTCATATTGTTTTATTATTACATTAATACAGCACGAGTGTGAGTTAGCTTTGCACAAAAATAGCTGGTAGAAACATCCTCCAAAGAGCTACTTCTACTCTCTTACTTTGAATACATTTCAGAGCCTGTACTTTTTCACTTTTGCTTGAGTAAAGAAGTTAAATCAGATACTTCAAGTTTTACCAGAGTATTTTTAACAAGTATCTGTACTTCTACCTAAGTACAGAATGTCTGTACTTTTGCCACCTCTGGTTGTTCTTATAGTATAAAAATGACGACTATATTGATGCATAGAAAAATTACCAGAAGTTGAGCTCAATAAATCTAAATGTGTTCAACTTAGCGTAGCTGAGACTTAAAGCAAATCAAGAAAGGAATGGTACACAGTAGCATTAATCTCATACACAGAATTAAAACAACAGCTGTATTTCACCGGGTTGATCTAACAGAAAAATAGAAGTTGCAGTTTTAATTTGTTGCTGGCCATGTGCAAATGTTATCCTGTACAGGTTACCACTCTGACAGGTCCCCTTAGGTCTGAGTGATATAAGTACACAAGGCTCCTCTAAGCTGAAACCGAGCAGACTTGGAGGTGGCTGTAGCTCAGGAAGTAGACCAGGTTCACTACTAATCAGAAAGTTGTTGGTTTGAGCCTTGGCTGCTCCAGCCTGCAAATAAGATACTGAAACGATGTATTCATTAGAGTGTGAATGAGACAAGCTGTATGTAAGCGTTTTCAGTGCTCATATAGAGTAGAAAAATGCAATATAAGAATGAGTCCATTTACCATTTACTAGGAAATGGGTGGGCATTTCTTCAGCCATGGTGTTGATAGTTACCCGTGTCTTCTGCAATATAATCCTGACTGGTAGTTATTTGTCTGACAAGGAAAGTTCTGCTGTCTTCTCACGTTACCTTCTTCTTAGCTTTACTGGACAGGTAAGTGACATTTGAATAGTCTTCGTGGTTCCAGAGTCTTGGGACCACCTAAAGCTTTATAAATGGTTTATGGTTCTGTTTTTTAAGTAAATTTTATAATGGAGGTCTACAGCAACTTCCTTGGACATGCAGACACATCTGAAAGACTATTAAAGTAAACAGGTTATACCTGACTATAATCTGTAGTTTGATTTTTTTAAAAATAAATTTACAAGAATCTAAGAGGTTAGGGAGTTTAGATTGATGGGAAAACCTGACTATTTTTTCAATTTACATTAAATCTAAAATGTGCAGAAAGTGATCTGAAGGAACTCTAAGTCATGGTTTGATCTGTGTTTCACACCGCTACAGTACTTCCATCATTTTTCATAACCACAAGTGAGACGCCATGAAAGCCTTCAAGGAGAAACTGTCTGAAATTACAGATGATTCATTACCTCTCTGACAGAAAGCTTTTCAGCCTGTCTTTGTATGGTCATTATGAACATTAGTGGACAAGTATATTGCTCCCACATAAACAGTGACACATGCAAGTCTTTCTTTTTTACTAGATAAACATATTTTGAGTTTGTTTTCCATCAGAGGCTTGATATTGACTGAATCATTTATAATATTAAATAACATTGCACCTTATCTTCACTTTTAATATATAATGTTAAATATCCATTTTTTGCTGACAGATAGAAAAGGACCTTGGTCTGCAGTAACCACAACCACAGCCATAGCGGAGTATTGCAGTGGATAAATGGGAGGAGGAGGATGCAGGGCTTTAATGAGTCTTGGCTTTTTTTTAAATGAGATATTGCTTTATGATTTGATGAATGAAAAAAATGCAGAGAGAAAAGGAAAAGATGAAAGGTAAAAAAGGAGGAAGGAAGTGAGGTAACAAGGATTAATGCTTTGAAGGTAGGGTTAACAGAAACTCCTCTTCTTCACTTTTTATTCCATTACTTTAGGTGGGCTCACTTGCATGTGTGTGTGTGTTTGTGACAAAGTGCTGACATTATCTCTCTCTGACAAAAACCCCTCGGGCAATTTCTAGAAATTATTTCAACAATGGCGCACGCCAAATGTCAGCATTTGCTAATTATGTTTATGCTAATTGTTAATTAGTGTCTTAATGGGATGATCTTAATTAACAAAAGGTTTGAGGCTGCCACTGGCAATGGGGCTGCCATAAAGGAGATGTAATTGCTGCACAGTGCTTGATGAACATGGATTTATTGGGCATTTTGACTACAGTGCTTATCATTTAATTCTATGATGGATAGAATCACTGAATAGAGCAGAGGGAATATGAAGTGAATGGAGGAGGCCTAACAGTGTAGCATATACACAGGTGTACAGCATATAAGCAGCTCTGGGCAGAAGGTTCTACTATATACCAGCCACAGGAAGTTTGTGCATACTGATGCCACAGCCACTGCACCCATTGGTTTCTTTTCTTTTCTTTTCTTTTCTTTTCTTTTCTTTTCTTTTCTTTTCTTTTCTTTTCTTTTCCTTTTTGTGCCAGAAGTCACCATATTTGGACAAGAGGCTGATGTTATCAGATAAAGATTGCTAAGTTGGTTAGCAAGCATCTCCCTTCCAAATTGGGTCCAACAGCAATATCTGCTAATTAGTGCAGGCTAAGAAACAGACTAATAAATTTTCTCACATAACTTAAGCACAAATTTCTTGGTCTGTACCTAGCAGGAGGCCTGTTTTTTTTTTTTTTGTTCCAGTCTGTAAACATACTCTTTCATGTTGTAAAGTTGGGCATCTTAACAGTCTTTGCTAATGGTCTCACTTTTGGAAACAGCCTCAAGTGACCAAAAGAAGAATTGCAGTTTTTGGCACTCACTGGTGTGTGTGTGTGTGTGTGTGTGTGTGTGTGTGTGTGTGTGTGTGTGTGTGTGTGTGTGTGTGTGTGTGTGTGTGTATATATATATATATAAAATTCCCCACTCACCCTGTAGGTCATCTTTGTCCTCCTAGCTCTGGTCCTCTACCAGAGGTCTGGGAGCTTGAGAATCTTGCACAATATCTTGGATGTCAATTCTGGAATTTGCTGCAGCCATTCTCTCAGTTTGGGGGTTGCTGCCATGAGTATTCCGATTGCCACGAGGACCACTTTTGCCTTCACCTTCCACATCCTCTCTAGCTCTTTTCTCATCACCTGGTATTGCTACACACATTGCTTCACACCATCACACCTAACTTCCCTCCATGCTGACTTGATCTTGGTCTCAAGTCTCCTTCTCCAAGGGGCACTACTCATTGTGGCTGTAGATCAGCTGTTGGTTTCAGTGATGGTTGCAGCCTACTGATGCATTCACATCTTCCAGTAGACTTTTAGAGGGTACTTCATGTAGGCTTGGTAATGGGCCATGGAGGGTCCAGGTTTCCACCTTAGCAATGATCTTCTTTTTCAGGTCTTGCATTCAATGTACCAGTTGCTCTTTGGGCTTGATACCCAATCTCAGAGTGTGGGGGTGATGACATATCCCCCTATCCGTCCTGGCTCCCCCTTGCCATAGCATCTGTGTTGTACCTCATCAATCTCTAGATGTGACAGCAGTTGCTTCTTGGATACTGGAACACTGACTTACTATTTGTTTTGATGTTCATTTAATGAGTAATGAATATCAAACATCAAAATATCAAAGTTTACTTATTCAAATTAAATTACACAATTTTTAACTTTTTCATGATTTTCTCATTTTTTGACACTTTTAGTCACTCTTACTGGTGGAATGAAAAGGCTCAGGTCTGGTTACAGCACAGCATCATAAACAGCTGTGTTCGATTTCCCTTTCAGTTTTATACATGTAATTGTGTGCACCATGGCCAGTATGACTCTGCAGTGATAGACATGAGGCTTGTGTTTTACTATGTGCATGCAGTGGTGGTGCTGGGGTCATAAACAGCAGAGTGGATACATTGTGTTGTGGAGATAAAAGATTCCAGTGGACAGATCAATAGGCCATATCAGCCTGCTGTTAAATTACTGATAACACTATTTGCTTTATTTGCTTTTTTCTGCTGCTGCACACATGCCACATTTTTCTGCCTGGAGCTCTTGTGTTTTACTGGACAGATGTGCATCTGTGTGTGTATGTGTGTGTGTGTGTGTGTGTGTGTGTGTGTGTGTGTGTGTGTGTGTGTGTGTGTGTGTGTGTGTGTGTGTGTGTGAGTACTGATTTTTCATAACCTCCTCACAATGATAATAATATGAGGAAATAGCCTGTAATGTGTTTTCTTGTTGTGAACTTCAGTTCTTCTGCTACTTTTTACTGTGTATGAGTTATTATTGCAGTTATTATTACATATTCTGGAGATGTTTGATTACTTATTTTTTTCACAGGACTGTGTTCTTTGTAGCACAGAGGCTTCCTTCATCAGTCTCTGAAGCAGATGGTGTTCAATAAAAGGTGATCAGTTGGTGTTTTGTCTTTTAAGAGAGTGATGCCAGGTTAACTGATACATTTCTAATGCTGGGGAGCTAGTCACTGAAGACCAAGTTATGACTTTTGACAGAAGAAAAGCTGCTTGATTTTTATGTTTTTCCTGCCACATCCTGCTCACACATCTCCACTGTGTGTGCAGTACAGTACAAACATTAATATATACATACAGCAAATGGAACAACATCCAGTTTTCTTCTCTGGCTTATTTGAATTGGTGTGCTTAATATGCAGGGATAATACTTGGCATAGGTCAGCCAAATGCATTCAACATATTTTGCTTCATCTGAATTTGTTTAAAATCTATGACAGCATTTAAGAGATATTAAGAAATCTCTATACATAGAATACAAATATACTTTGGGCCATTTTTACTGATTACATATTGTGGAGCTCAAAACTACAGCCTAGCTGGTGGTCAGCACCATGGACAGCACTCATGGCGGTAGTGCTGAAACCACAGACTGGTTATAAAAGATGGAGGTAGTCAATGCAAAGTCACCCATTGGGCCCTATTCCAGGATGCATATCCAACAAACTCTGAGTTTAAAAATAAACTGATGCAGCATTGACCAGTGCATAGCAAATCCAACTGGATTACCAAACCCATCAATGGGAGTCAAAGCTACTGGAAAATGGGATGCACCTTAATAACATGAAAGTGGAGAATGTGGAGTTTGGTGACTATACAGACTTCAGTGGGGTCCCACTGAAGGCCGTGGCTCAATCCTCAGACACTCTTCCAGACACCTGAGCACATCAGTGCTGTATGGACAAAATGGCAACAAGTCACCGACATCCTTTCCTATCGCAGAATTTGTTTTGTTTTGTTTTGTTGAGCTTTGAGCTCACTCTGTCATTTGAGCTAGGCATCAGATGGAACCTCCCAACATCCACCAGGATGTCAGACTAATTACCCAAAGTAAATTTCTGTAACAGAATTGTTATTGGCATCAATGAGTTTTACAGCGTTTCTGCTCTTTTAACACTGGCTGTTACTCATGGTGTAATGTTGGGCATTTACTTGATGAGAGTACTCAGCTTGAGAGTTTCAAAAGCAACATTCAGTTGTTTGTTTTTTAAGTGAAAGTGGTAACTGTTTATAGTTAACCAGCCTGACAACTAGAAAACTACTCCTCAGTTAGCATTTTATTAACATTTTAATTTTCTCCATAATTCATAGTTGTTACTACATAACAAAGTAATCCTTCTGTAAGCTGAGGGGATTTCAAAATGTGTATTGCGTTTGTATCACTTGATGTTATAACTGTCAGAGAATCTGACTTAATTATCCAAGCTGCAGCTCATCAGACTGGAACATCTTGTCCTAATAATGAGTAGTGGAAGTGTTCCTCCCTTTGTGATTGGATGTGATAGGAACAAGACAGCTGATGACGATGGAGGCATTAAATGGGTAGACAAGAAATACAAGTTAGGAACGTCTTTGTGAAGGCTACATTTGGCCATGCATTTCAAAGTACTAATTACCATGTTATTGAAATAATATGTAAGCATTCTGCAAGGTTCTCTTGAAACATACCTTATTCATATGATGGTGTTTCCAGGGAGGGATGTGAAAAACATTATATTCAGAGGAACATTTTGTATTTTATCACATATACATCAATCATTCATTAACCTCCCCAAATTGGTCACTTAAGCTTCCAAGTTCTTACACAGGCATGGATACAAGATTAGAAGAAACTGCTTGTGTGTCTTGTAGGTTGGAAACACACCAGCCTATTTTGTAAACTTTGTAAATCAATACCAACACCCTTTAAAAATTCAAAAAGAAACCTGAAGAGGTAACTAATATACACAAAAGTCATGACAATGTTAATGTGGATCAGCACTTGTTAGGACCAGATTATTGCTGGATTACTACCTAGACCCACATTCACTCTGTGCTAACATAACTTTTGGGGATATGAAACAAACCTGACGAAATGAAAGTCTTGAAACAAGATATACGGTACAGTGATCCCTCACCTAATGTGGGGGTTATGTTTCAGAGACCCCGTGATAGGTGGAAATCCACAAAGTAGCAGTGTAATATTTATTATATATTTATTCTATTATTTAGACATATTTTAAGGCTTTATAAACCCTTCCCGCACTCCTATCAACCTTTTCTTACTCTCTTACTACAACTTGAATGATGAAGGTGATGAATTATGTAGCTGAGCAGTACTGATGGCAATGAAGGTGGTGCAGCATCTTTGCCCTCTGCCGTAAATTCTACTTCCGTTAAAGGCGTAGGCATTACTTATCTCTTTGTTGGAGTGATGAACATAGTTATGGGGTGTTACAGACATACCCATATACCGCAAAATCTCACAATATAGTGGAAACTCAGTGAAAAAATTTGATTTTTAAAAAATAAAAAATCTGCGATACAGCGAAGCCACAATAAGCGAACTGCGATATGGGGAAGGACAACCATATATAAAAAATGATCAGTAATATCACCCCACTTTGTAGCATAATGGCCATAGCCATCTTGGTTTTGGGGGTCAGACTGACCATGTCTAGATGATGAGTGCTAAGTTTTTAGTTAGGAAGTTTGGTGAGGGTTCGCAATCCACAGATGTTACAGGTGCATCACACATACAGAGATACCTGCTAATATGTGCTAAGTAATACGCTACAAATAAACTAGCCTGTTTTACTCACCAATCACAAACTCCTTGAAAGGATTTTTCAGACCAATAAGAAAAAATTGCATTAAAATGCACCAGAGGTCACCAACACCACAAATACAGCCTAGAGGTCTAGTTTTGTAAATTGCAGACTGTGTCAGTACTCACCACTTATGACTCAAAAAGACTTAAAGTTTGCCTTTTGGATAAAGCCCAAAATAAGGGGTGGTTTTGATGACCTAGAATTATCCCCTAGTTGCTGCAACGGGCCCAGGCTGCTTGGAGACCTTCCTTTACTTAATGAACTCTCCTCATGGCTTTCCTCTTTTTCACTGTCCTTGCATTTTTAATGCTACCATTATCATTAGCTTTCTGCCTTCTTTTTCCCATAGTTCATACTTTTCTAATTTTCCTCTCTGTAACTTTCTGCAGGTATCTGGCCCACTTTAACAGCTTTAAAAAGCATCTTTACTGATTTATTTTAGTAGTTTACCCATTTGGATCTTATTGAGTCTTAAAGGTAGGGCAGCAGCTGCTTTGATTGACAAGTGCACTGACACAGGGAGCTGTGGCCATATCTTGACTGCTAGGCTTCACCGTGACTATTTGTTACTGAACAGGACCTGTTAACTGTATTTGTGCTGTTGGTGCTGTTGGAATTATCTGGCAAATACTATGACTTGCTTTGAGGTGGGACCTTAGGAGAGCTGCACATAACAAATGCCCGCAAACATTGTAAAGAAGAATTTAAATACAACCTCAGCTGAGACTGTAGAATAAGGTAAGGACCAGAGGATTTTTGTTATGTCCTGACATATAACACCTATGAATTGAAAGCAGTTGCGCTTTCTTTTTCACATAGCTGTGTATTGGGCTGGGCTTACATCATTGGACCTGTAATTATGACAGAGGCAAAATCATCTCAAAATCATCTGAAAGCTTCTTTTGTTACTCCCACTGACCAATAAAGAGTCATTTTGTATGAACTCTGTGATCTGTGTTATTGTAATCAACATGTAACCATGGGTGTTGAAAAATCAATACAAGTTCTAAGAAATGTGATTTCAGCACCAGCTCATAATAAGACCTTCTCAACATTATGCATTATGATAATACCTGACCTCTTAGCCTCCATTAGATTTTAACCACATGCCAAATAGGCAGATTTTCAGAAACTACAATTTGTGACATTTCAAATAAAGTTTCATACATTTTGTGCAGTACAGCTTTTTTTATTAAAAGCCTTTCCATGTGGGTGTTTCAAGCGAGTGAAAATTCTAATGTATAATATGCAATGCAATAAATAGTACTCATACAGAATCCTGCAAAGATGCTACACTCTCAAGTGCTTGTGATTACCTCTCACAGTGTTCCTGCCACAAAGTGTCTTTCATTAGCTGAAAGACTGCAAGTGGACTCTGGTGAAGAGAAGCTTTCCCTCTGTGTCCTTATAAATGTTGTCAAGTGGCCAGCTATGACCTGATTAGCTGGCCACGGGTGTGTGTGTGTGTGTGTGTGTGTGTGTGTGTGTGTGTGTGTCCTTCCAGCAGTAAAGTGTATTTTATTGGAGTTAACACTAAGGTCAAATAAAACAGATTTATTTCTACGGATTACTAGCACTCTGCTAGCCAGTCCATAAAACAGAAACCAATCACTGACACACACGCACTCACTCACACGAAGGACTGTGCAGCAGAGATATCATTGCTACAGTGTGAAAGAGCCTCTATGAGAATAAAGTGTTATGTTTGGCCATTTTAGCCCTGAAGACCCACAAAGACCTTAAAGCGATCCCAGCTTTTTAAAGCAGGACAGCCGCTCTCATCACCTCACAACCTTCTCGTTTTTAAAGGGCTCTTCTGCAGCACACATTGTTAATGTTTTGTGCAGAAATCCATTCGCCAGTAATTTTTATGGCTTTTTTTTATGTATTACTTCATTGTAGTGAAACACTGTGGACACTGGAGTCGAGTGTTTACTGAAGTATGATGATTGGTGCAGATGCGCATGTCTAATAACCACTTATTTTGTCAAACATCTCAATTTATTATTAAACACTTCAGAGTTTCCGAGTGTCTGAAGGATATGGAAAAGGTAGGTAATAATCCTTGATTACTGTATTTTATTAATAATTTTATTATTAATAATTATTATTGAAAGACATTAAAATAGGTTGCTATGTATGCTAAGTACTGACAAAATTAGGAATGATTACCAATAAAAAAAGGAAATAAACAAAAAAAGAAATTTGATGTCAACACCATCTATCAACCAAATCTTCATTTTATACATTGATATTGGTCCAGAATCAGTGCATCCCAGATTGGTTGGATCTAAAAGGACTTTTATTAACATCAAAGACACAAAGGCAGATTTTATTGAGCAGGTACGACAAAAGTATTTGCTTGTCTGCCTTCATGCATATATTCGTGTCCCATGATTGAGTGACATCCCACCCTAAATCCATTTGCAGCTATAACAGCTTCAACTCTTCTGGGAAGGCTTTCCACAAGGTTAAGGAGTGTTTATGAAATTTTGGACCATTCGTCCAGAAGAGCATCTGTGAGGTCAGACACTGATGCTGGATAAGAAGGCCTGGCTCATAGTCTCCGCTCTGATTCATCCCAAAGGTGTTCTATCAGGTGGAGGTCAGAACTCTGTGCAGGTCAGTCAAGCTCTTCCACAACAAACTCGCTCATCCATGTCTTTATGGACCTGCTTTGGAAAAGGAAGGGTCCATCCTCTAACTGTTCCCACAAATTTAGGAGCATGAAATTGTCCAAAATGTCTTGGCATACTGAAGCAGTCAGAGTTCCTTTCACTGGAACTAAGGGGCTGAGCCCAACTCCCGAAAAACAACTTTTCAAACATTTCAACCCTCAGGCTAAGTGCACCAAACTTTACACTTGGCACAATGCAGTCAGACAAGTACCTTTCTCCTTGCAACTGCCAAACCCAGTCTCATCCATCGGATTGTCAGACAGAAAAGTGTGAGTCAAACTTACAAGTGCTTTCTGGTGGAAAGTCAGATCTATGGCACAGATCCATAACACAGAATAGAACATGCATCGATCACAGAAGATATGAAAATTAGGAAAGCATCAACCGAGGAATTTGGGCGGAGATGGGCTGCAGAGCAGCTTGCAGACACACAGCAACTGCACGCAGGCTAAAGCAGCATAAATAATGTGCCTTTTATAAGACAGCCTATTGGATGTGTTGAGCTGAGCCATGAGCCATCAGCTGATGTGGGCTGGTAATAAGATCAACTGATTATGGTGCAGCAGTTGTGTAATCATTTCTAGAAGCTGGTGATGATGATGACAATTAATTGATTTTCAATTAAGAGCTGATAAAATGGTATTCCTGAACTTTGCATTGCACTGGCTGCCATATTTTTCTTCCTTTGCCAAGAACATGATGGCTAATAAAGATTGATTTGCTGGTCATCTATGCATGTGCATAAGCGCACAGTGCAGGCCAGCAGTGTGAATGTCTTTGTTAGACCGAGCATAACCACAGATCACCTTGTCCCAAAGGACTAGAAATGTTAATGGAGCCAAGCAGTTTAAGAAATCTGAGTAAAAAATACATTTATACATTAAGAGGCATTTTTTTAAAGACCTGAAAAGACATCATTTAACCTTTCACTTTTTAAAGAAATTTAGATTTGAAGATTGTTTTCTGAAATTATCTCTTTTCACCTTAGGCTTTTTAATGAAATTTAGCAATAAAGGGAAAACTTTTAAGATTTCAAAGTTTATGAGATATCTGGCAAACATCAATTTATCTAGTTTGTATGGCCATATTATGGTTATATTTCATCCAAAAAAAAAAAAAGCCCATCTTGGGCTGCAGGGGTACCAAATCTATAGAATAAATCCAGTCCAATTTTCAGTTATTTTGGACTGAATAAAGGCTATAGCTGGTTGACCACATTTAGTCCAGAAACTAATGTACACAGACATCTGGTGCTTTTCTATAGCGTTACCATCAGGACAAGATCTTAGTATGTTAATTTAGTAAGTACACTTTTCAACACATATGGTGACTCTAAGGTCAAGGGAACATGCTGAAGGCACGATAAGGATACTTTTAAGCGGTCTTGCTAACTAGGCTGAAGTATCTTAAGCCATGTTAATGCTATATGAAATATATGGTAGACTGTCAGAAAGTTCAATGTTTTCTACAGCCATCCTGCCAGTTTGCTACAGTTATATCGCTACTATAATAGAGCCACCAGAGGACTTTTTCACTAAAATATTAAATAATTTAATTTTAGGACTGGCTATTTCTATTTTATTAACTTTTTCTTACACCAAGCTATAGACATCTTCTTGTGGTCAGTGCAAACAGAATGTCCACATTTATGTATGTCACATTAACAGACAGTGTGTCATAGCACAGGGTATTTATTTCAAAGGCATACAGTGCCTTCAGCTGAACTAACTGCTTGAAAACACACACACACAGAGATCACTGAGCTGTGACTTCCACCAATAAAAACTCATCTGGCCCCACAGCTTACCTCCAGCCCTGGGGTTTCCACGGGGATCACTAAAATGACCTCTAGTCAGGTGGGGAAGCAAGGGTGAAGTCACCCTTCTGTCACTCTGCCCGTCAATCCATTCATCCACTGTTTAAACTCAAATGATTTAAAAACCATTTCCAATTCAAAAATGACATCCCTTAGCCTACAGAATAATGAGTGATGCAATAGTTAACCAGAGGAAAGGGATGGCATGAATGTAGTCATTTAAATAGAAATTCACCAAAATTGTGTAATTTTTATTTTAGTTGTTGATTTCAGTCCTGCTTGAGTTTCTTTAGCATCAACATTTCACAAATAATGCAGCGTCACAAGTGACTCAGTGTGACAAAATAAGAGGCAGTGTGATATTCTTCATCTCTTATGACTTAAGTCTTTTGATTGAATAGCCCTCAGAGGAGTCAGAGCTCACACTGTGAATAAGGCAAACACCCACAGACCTGCCCATAAGACCTCTGAATGAATACATAGATCACTACAACACTAACAGAGGGGGAGGGGGCTTTTATTGTGAAGGGGCAAATACAATTAAATCTCTGACAGTTGATTCCTGTAGGTTTATGGATAGTTTTATACTATCAGGGATAAGGAGAAAGAGTATTCATTGCAGTCTTAGCAAACATACATATATATATATATATATACGTATATACTTATATAAATATATGTGTGTGTGTGTCTGTGATAGCTTTATTTAACTGCTTGCAATATTACCTTTGCTGTCATTATAGTGAGTGGTGGAATTGAAATAAATTAAATATAAATGGACAAAGGTAAGAAAATCAGGTAGGAGACAGGCAGAGAAACATAGAGGGAGACAGAGAGTTTAATGATTCCAGATGAGCTGAGTGGTCTGCCTGACAACTGAAATGAACAGGAATCAATAGTGAGAGCGTCTGTCTGCAGTAGATAAGACACACACTCACAATGTTGACTATTAAAGACGACAGCTTGAGATATTACACTATTAGTTATGCTATTTTTAATCAGCTATCATATTTAATTAATTCTTCAGGTCAGATGCTATCTGAGTGTCTAACTGTGAGGTGTGTATGGTGGGAGGACTCTGCCTCTGTGTCTGAGTGGAGGATGGGGGGCCTTTACTCCTGTAATTGGGAAGAGGAGGAGGGCTAATCTAAAACACAGAACCTTGAAAAGACACAAAATAGAAAAACAGGAGGAATGGAGGAAGCAGAGATGGATGGAGGAAAAAAAATCAGTGGAACTACATGTATAACACTAAGAAATAAGGCTGTGCTGCTGGAGGTTATGAAATCCAGTGGATTTGGACAGGTGTCAGGTTTGTTGATAGCAGACATATTTTTTCAGCACTCTTTATTCTTACATTTTTGAAACCTGGATTAAAGTATTGCTGTTTTTCAACACAGCGCTTTTTGTCAGGCCTGTCAAGCTCTGAGAGGCCTCAAACAGAGCATTTAGATAGCGATAAAGTAAACTCGCCGGTGTGACTAGTATGCTGCACAGCAGCTTTGATTATTGATCCTGACTGACACAATTATTCTGATGGATGTTACAATCAAATATAATCAGTTAAGTTCATCAAATCTCAAATCCAAGGTGGAGACTCTACACTAAAAGACTGTTTCCATAATGTTCAGCATGAGAATGCTGATGTTAGTGCAGAGCCAGAACCAGTGGAGACAGCGGAGAGATGAAGATGAAGGTTGAGTATGATGAAAGCCTCTGTGTCACACCTTTCTCTGACCAGCTACCGGCATGAGATCAGGCCGCTCAAGCTGCTAATTATAGTAATTATGATTCATTACTGGCTGAGATTAATTTAATAAAGAGGAGGCTGAGCAGAGCTCATTAACCTTCATTAGAATAATTATAGACACAAGACACACACATGCTCGCATACACATGTGTGCTGACTGGTGACAGGGAAAGGGTGTTCTCCCATAGCGTCTGTTGGCACACACTGAGGGAAGCAGGACTGCCACTGTGTGTGTGTGTGTGTGTGTGTGTGTGTGTGTGTGTGTGTGTCTTACTGTCACAGTGAGGAGTAAATGCCTTCATAGCAATTATAAAATTAGACAGAAAGGGCGCACCTTTTGCAAATTCTCAATAATTTTCTTTTTATATTTTATATATGATTTTATATAGTATTAATTCATGTCAGTACTACATTCTAATTGACATTGTTTTTATCATTACTTTTGTTGTTTTTCTGGCTTCTTCCTCTCTGGGTATAACAGAGCAACTGCATTAAATTTATGTAAGGGTCACAGGCCAGAAAGCACAGCTCATTACAGTCAGGTGTCAGGACTGCTCTCAAAACTCAACATCCTTTTCAGAGTCCAGCAGTTAAATACCTCCAATTTAAACTATTAAACCTGGTATGTATCGTAAGTGAAATGCAGAAAGGGTGCTTGACTGGACTTCATCTGCAGAATGAATAATAATAATAATACTTTACCATGTTCACTTGGCTGGATTGTCCTACCACTTCCTCTCTGTAGCTGTGCACCGTGAAGGCACTGCTTTATAGTTTCCGCCATAGTTAAAATGCAAATATTTTCCAAGGTAAATAAGCTGCAGTGATATTTAATATAGATAATATATTGACTATTTTAAAATAAAGCCATAAAACCTTGGGGTGGAAGCAGGAAGTAGATCAAATGGGTTCAGCTCTCTGATTGGCTAATCATGTCCCATTGTTTCAGTCATTATTTTACTCAACTTTTAATTTCTTCCTCCCAAGGATCATTGAGCAAGGCAATTACATGGAGCTGACCTTGTGTATTAGGGCCGGGGAGGAGGACAGGAAAGATGTCCCATCACCTCGCTTTCTTTCTTCTTTTTTCTTTTTTCTTTTTTTTATATTTTCCACAACAATATAAAAAAGTGTGGCGTCAGAGCCTCCATCACTATCCCCCTCTCCTCTGTGGCTGAAAATGAGAGTCAACGGAATATTAAGTCCCTAGTATTAGGAATAAACACGTCGTGTGTTAAATCAAAATCCAATTCTGTGGTCTATTATTTTCTGGCATAGTAATGACTGCCAAGGATTAGGAATCAATATTTCACTGCAGCGGGGACATTACCGGCTTTATTCAGGCCGTAATTGAGTTTTGAGGAGAGGCCCTGCCCTGGAATCTGCATTAAAGATAAGCGCTCCCTTTCATGTGGATGCACAAGTAAAGTGGGAGCGAGGCGGCATATTATACATCAGCTAGACATAAATTAGAGCACATGGCTGTTAACCTCAAAGCACTAATGTAACTCGCTGGTTAACGCTAATTCTAGAACTAATAACTGACCGCTGTAACGGTTCTCCAACTATCTGTGCACCTGCTACACATATTTACTTCACCTGTTGGCTTACAAAAGCAGCGAGCATTTCGCTTGAGGTGCAGCCCAGATAAGTTATCATCGTGAGGTCTGCGAGGCGCGGGAAACCGAGGAGAGCCCGCGCGCTTCCCGCTCCGTCTTCATCCCTCCGCGTGCTCTGATTGAATTGGCCCGGGCCGCACAGCACCACCCGCGCGCTCTCAGCCTCGAGATAATAGCCTATTAGTGCAAGTGGGATTAATTTGTAGCCAATTACAACCAAGAGAGTTGAATAAGAATGCATAAATAAGGAAGGAGATGGCGACACATAGGCCTGTACACACGGGGACAAATGTGTGATGGAGGGTCTTGGAGTGGCCCGCTAAAAGCCAAAAAAGGAGTTGAGAGCTGAGGGAGAGAGCAAGAGAGGGAGAACGATGGGGAAGAGAAAGGGTTCTTCACTTAACTAATGGGGGGGGGCAGCTGGTTTTAACCATTAGAGAGATAGATCAGTCTGTCCCGCCTTCAACTCCTGTCAGGCTTCCAGAGCGGGCGAGGCTGGAGGTCGGAGCGCCGAGCGCTGTTCATGTGTGCGTGTCCACACCGGATAACGGCGCCGTACGAGACGGACAGACAAAAGATCGCCGGAGACGTTGAGTTGCAGCGGCGGATGCCGAGGATGAACGGCCAGAGAGAAGATTAAAGTTTGACGGAAGCGAGAATCAGGTTAAAGCTCTCATTCTGTCCAGAGTCTCCGGACGCCAATGGAAAACTTTAACCGGCCGAACACATCACTTGAGGCAGAATGCTGACGGGACTCATGAACCGGCCTGCAGTGTGAACTTCTTATTTTGATATGAGCATCATACAAGCTCTCTGAAACGGTTTGGTCTTGATCTGTTTCTTTGATTTTTCACCTCTTACGGATTCTTATTATATGGGAAAGGGAGAGTAAAATGATGAACCGGGACAGAGCGGTACCGGGGCCCGGAGCGGACGGGGCCCAGACCGTGATAAGCCGGGACAGAGCTGCGGCGGGGCCAGTGACGGACGCGGTACAGTCCGTCATGAGCCGGGACAGAGCGCTACCGGCGCCCAGCGGCGGGGACGGCGTCCAAACGGTGGTGTGCCCGGACGGCGGAGACTTGCTAGAAGGAGGCGCCGGAGGAGAGAAGCGGCTCTTCTCCAGCGCGACTGCCGGAGGCAGAGATGCTCAGGCTGTGGAGAACCACTCGGAACCTCCGCCGACAAACCCGGTATTGCCCCAGCCACAGCAGGTAGGCGATACGGAGACAGGAGCAAACTTCCTGAAGCATCTCCGGGGAAGTGCGTAATTGTAGCAGCAGGCAGTAACACGGTACTTGTACCGCCTGTATAGATCAGTGGACATGGCACAACTGGACCAGAGTAGCATAAATAAACAGGCGAGTGAGACATAAAAATAGTACCTTTAAATAGAAGGTTGACACGAAAAGTAGCTAGGTTACCAGAAAAGTAAGGCTTAGAGGGAGCAGATGAAAAATGAGGGAAAATTCAATTATTTGTTCGCTTTGTTTTGTATTATTATTATGACGACGGTGATGCTTCGTTTTGTAAAATGTGTTGTCATGTTATGGGTCACAATATGAAGATGTGGCCTTTAATAAACTGAAGCTATAAAATTACTACCTTGTTGGGAGAATGTGACCGGAAGGAGAAAAATAAAAAGTTCTGAATGTACCTTTAAAATTCGTTTCCGTAAAGGTTCAGAAGGAAGCCGACATGTTTTTGAAACCGTTATTTGTTATTATGCTATTTTATTGTAAAATACAAATTAAGGATTTTTTTTCAATTTCTGAACGAAAAGTATTGGTTTAAAAATAATTTAAAATAGGCTTATTAGCAATGGGGGAATCCCTCATACAGTGGTCTAATTTTTTAACTTGGAAACAGGCTATATTTTTTCATAGACACCATTCTTAAATAAAAGACTTAAATAAAGGATGATTGCGCTTAATCGCACCCCTGATCGTGGTATTTTTCGATTATTCTTATCACTGGCTGTTAATAGGCCCCTGGGTCTTTCTCTGGATGCTCCCTGGGATTATTTAAAGAGAGAATTATAATATTAATGTAGGATTATTCATGTCGACATGATCAAGACTGGCCTCATTAATAAATGAATGATCCTAATCGGGATGTAGTGCAGGGAGGGGTGGAAAGAGAGTCACTGCGCCACCTTTTATCTGCCTAACACACTTGGCTACCTTTTTGCCTCCACATAAATTACAATATAAAAGTTTGAACATTTCTAATTCACACAGTAAACATTAAACAGACATGCAGGTTCAAAGGGACACCGCTACTTCAGCCTAAATGGAAATGTTTCCTTGAACATGCATGTTTTCAACGAATTCCGTGTAGAAATGTAAAATTGAAGATTTTAAATCTACGCACTGCCTTTCTTTCAACACCACACTACATAAAATGGGTTTGATTCGTTTGTCTTCTGATGGCCTATTGACCGCTGCACAGCCTGTGCAGGAAATGCCGTTGATTTGTGTTCATGTTGTGGGTGTTTGCTTTATGAATACACTTTACTGTCCGTTTTATTGCATGTGATGTGTTCCGCCAACACCTAACACTAGGCTTTGTCTTACTTACTTCACTCTCTTACTTTAACACTGCTTACAACAACCAATAATAATAATAAATTCATATGCAGCTTATTAATATTTTGGTCATTATTAATAATATAAATAAATAAAAAGCTGCTAAAATGCGTGGAAAATGTAAATTAAAAAAAACGAAGATCAGAGTAAATTAAGCTAAGGGAAATGGGGCAAGCACTCATAATTAAAATCATATTTAAAGTACTTTTTTTTCATTTTGTTTTTTAATCAAATAAATAATTCCGATTCGTCACTCTCCAGGGCCCCACCGGGCACCGGACAACCTCTTTCTCCGTGCTGGACATCCTGGACCCCAACAAGTTCACGAGCAGCCGGAGACACCAGCTGCAGCAGCAGCACGCGAGCCACCGCGGCGACCGCGAGCAGAGCGCGTACGGAACGGAGAACCGGAGGGGAGGCGGCGGGGACCGCGAGTCCAGCCTCGAGCCCAGCAAGGGCTGCTACGATGCAGACGAATATCAGAGCAGTAAGTGGGAGTTCACATGGACTTCAGACTGAGTCCGTTATTTCAGTAATGTCTCTGTTCAAGCGTCTTTAAACGGCCACGTCCAGCTGTTCTAACTGCATCTGTCACTTTTTAAGTAGTTTCCCTGGAGCTGTTTTTAATTATTCTGTAACATCCTTTAACTCTTTTAAAATAGACCTCTTTGGTCTGTTTATATTATTAAAGTGTGTGTGTGTGTGTGTGTGTGTGTGTGTGTGTGTGTGTGTGTGTGTGTGTCATTTGGGTATTCATTTTCTGTGTAGTTCATATATTTCTTCTTAACTGTATATGAATTGATTGATATATATATATATATATATATATATATATATATATATATATATATATATATATATATATATATATATATATATATATATATATATATATATACAGTAGCCTCAGTGAAATTGTAACCGTTTAGCATGGGCCCTAATTTCGAAAACAGACCTTTTCCATATCTAATTTAATGTGGCCTATTTACACTATTTGCATATAAATAAATATAGTGAATAGCGCTAGGCGTTTCAGATGCTGGAATATTATTGAGCAGGAAGGCCTTTTTAATTATGTTCACATTTTTAAGGGTACTGCATTTTTCCGTGTGGCTCCTCTGACTGACCCACCAACCATTTTAATGCATTTCTGTCCTCTGGATGGATCCGTCCGTATTCATGGAAGATTTTCGATGTGTCCAAACCACAGAAGGCTGTGCTCCGGGCCAATTATTAAGAAGAAAAATCTGGAACTGGGACGTCAAATCCGAGCGTTAAACTTTTTTTAAGAACGGAGAAAAAACTCTGATCTGGGTGTTTCTGACATAAAGGCTGAAGCGGGCCTTTTCGAAAACGAGCTCTCTGAAACAAAGACCACATCAGTCTTTTAATCGGAGTTTAAAGGAGAGAGAAAGCGCGCGGTAACTGGCTGCAGTTTGTGCGCGTGTGCTCGGTGTTACCGGTCGGTTTCAGGAGCAGTGCGCACCGACCCCAGCTCCGTCCCCTGGATCTCATATTTTACACCAGCGCTGGCCGTCTTATCCTTCGTTTCCTCTTTTTCTGTCGTCATATTTGTTTCCTTTTCTTTAAAGCTCTCGTTTCTTTTCGTTACATTTTCCCTCATTTTAAAGATTTCATTAGCAAATCAACAAAATTCCAACTGTAAGTTTAAAATATCTTCCCCCCCCCAGAAATATATACGGCATGTGCCTTAAATCATAAATAGTGTAGAGTAGAATTTAAATGTAAACTGACAAAATCTAGTGAAAAATGCTAATAAAAATGTGACAAAGATAATACTGGAGAGGAATTCAGAACCACATATTTATTATAATCCACCGTTTTGTTTTCTTTTCTTCAAGGTAATATTTTGTCATAAAGGCCATCCTGTTTAGCTGAAAATGTAAAATCATGCTCATTATTATCATGCAAATAACAAGCTCGAGTTTTTAATTTTAAATGTTTCCAGTGAGAATCCCACTGTGACGAAGAGCAGTATCTGTGGTATATCTAAGCTGGACTACAAGCACAAAAACCCACCTCAATACAAAAGAAATATAAAGAAAATAAAAGTGTAAAAAAAACAACACCAGGACAACAACAAATTATTCTGATTTGTATGATATATATTCTCTGTGGTTTTTGGTTCAAAAATTAGAGCTTGCATTGCACACACTGCCACTAAAATTAAATAGAGGAATGAATTTTATTTTTAACTGCTTTAAAATCAGGCCTTCTATTTTTCAAAGTAAAAGTTTAAAAAATAAACCAGCAACAAACAAACAAAATATGGTGTTACAATTTTATCCTGGTTTCTTTTTTTCTTTTTTTTTTTTGGAACATGGAAAAGAAAGAAAACAATTTCAGCCCCGTAATGATTTATTCATTCTCATTCAGCATCGCGTGTGCTCGATTCTTAATTATTTTTATAATTATGTTGAACTATAATAATATTTACACATGTAACACATTATTATTTTGTCTTTTTTCAGCCTCTGTAAACCTGTAAAACATGTTTGTTCTTTCTTTTTCTTCTCAGGCTCTTTTGTTTAAATCCTTTTAAAAACTTTTTTCTAATTTCATCAAACTACTCAATCATCCTCCACATGAAACACATGCTCAGTGTCCATTTTCAATGGAAATCGTGCAGGTGGATTTGTCATGGATTTAATAAACAATGATCTTTCTTAATGCTTTCTTAACTTTATTATATTTAGGGGGAAAAATTCTGTTTTAATGCTGCATTTATCCTGCAGCTTTAGTATATTCTTTATGCTTTGCTCCTGATCATTTGTTTGGGAATAAAATCCTAATGCACTAAAACGCCTGAGATGTAAAGATTATTATAAGATTGTATTTATTCAGGATGTAGTTCAGCTTTTCTCATCTTTAACACTGTAAAAATCGATATTATATGGACAAGAGGAACAGAATAAATGGGTCAACAAATAGTCAAACTAATGACATGAATGAAGCACACAAAGTGGTTTTGGCTACAACCACATGTGTGCTGCACATGTAAAGGTGAACAGTTAATGTGACATGTACGTGCACTATGCACATATACTGTCATGAAGGTTTAGTGTGAGCCTCCAGCTCATTTTTGTCCCTAATGTATTACTGCAACACTGAGTACAAAGTAACCTGGCATTTTGGATTCCACTTGTAAATGCTTCATTTTTCAGTATGACTCCACCAACAGTCTCTAAATGTTTGGATGATAACAACTCAGAGAGAGTTATAGTTTCATTAAAGACTAGAGCACTATGTGCTCCTCCGAAGGGCTGATGTAAAAGGAGTCGATTTGCAGCTAAATGATTTAATTGGACATTTAAGAGGTAGGGTTCAGTGACATTCCAACACTGCCTATTAGCTTTTTTCTGCTGATCTGTGGTGCTTTTAAATACACTATAATCCAGGGCTGTATTGTTATTTTACCACACTGTTAGTACAGAAAAACAATTTCTTTTACCTACAGTAATAATCATATAGTATACACTATGCTGCCAAAAGTATTCGCCGTCACACACAAATGAACCTGAGTGACGTCCCATTCTTAATCCATAGGGTTTAATATGATGTCGGCCCACCCTTTGTAGCTTCAACTCTTCTGGGAAGGCTTTCCACAGGTTTAGGAGTGTTTATGGGTATTTTTGACCGTTCTTCTAGAAGCACATCTGCTCTAATTCATCCCAAAGGTGTTCGGTCAGGTTGAGGTCAGGACTGGACTCTGTGTGGGCCAGTCAAGTTCTTCCCACACCAAACTCGGTCATCCATGTCTTTATGGACCTGCTTTGTGCACTGGTGTGCAGTCATGTTGAAACAGGAAGGGGCCATCCCCAAACTGTTTCAGACAAAACTGGGAGCATCAAATTGTCCAAAATGTCTTGGTATGCTGAAGCATTAAGAGTTCCTTTCACTGGAACTAAGGGGCCGAGCCCAACTCCTGAAAAACAGCCCCACACCATAATCCCTCCTCCACCAATATTTACACTTGGCACAATGCAGTCGGACAAGTACTGTTCTCCTGGCAACCACCAAACCCAGACTCATCCATTGGATTGCCAGACAGATTGCCAGACTACATCCCACACTTTGCATTGTGCTTGGTGATGTAAGGCTTGGATGCAGCTGCTCGGCCATGGAAACCCATCCCATGAAGCTCTGTACACACTGTTCTTGAGCTAATCCGAAGCTAATCTGAAGTTTGGAGATCTGTAGCGATTAACTCTGCAGAAAGTTGGTGACCTCACTATGCGCCTCAGCGGCTGCTGACCCAGCTCTGTGATTTTATGTGGTCTACCACTTTGTAGCTTAGTTGCTGTTGTTTCCAATCGCTTCCACTTTGTTATAATTATACTAACAATTGACTGAAATATTTAGTAGCGAGGAAATTTCATGACTGGACTTGTTACATCCTATCACAGTACCACACTGGAATATGAGTTATTATTAATCTCTGGCTCTCTTCCACAGTGTGTCTTTTGTCCTGTCTCCCTCCGCTCAGCCCCAAATGGTCGCGGCAGATAACTGCCCCACCCTGAGCCTGGTTCCGCCCGAGGGTTCTTCCTGTTAAAAGGGAGTTTTTCCTTCCCACTGTCACCAAATACCTGCTCATAGGGGGTTGTGTTGACTGTTGGGTTTTGTCTGTAATTATTGTAGGGTCTTTACCTTACAATAAAAAGCACCTTAAGGCGACTGTTGTAATTTGGTGCTATATAAATAAAACTGAATTGAATTGAATAGCTGGGATAGGCTCCAGCCCCCCACGACCCTGAACAGGATAAGTGGAAGAAAATGGATGGATAGATGAATCAAATTGAATTTACTGAACTCACAAATGTTTGTAGAAGCAGTCTGCATGCCTGCGTGCTTGGCTTTATACACCTGTGGCCATGGAAGTTACTGGCACACCTGAATCCAATGATGTGGATGGGTGAGTGAATATTTTGGGCAATGTAGTGTACTTTACTGCAGCCCCAAAGCGGCAGGAATAATATATGATGATCAGTGCATGGTCATTTATTTCATATCAGTTTGCTTGATACTCACACCTTAATCTGAAGACACTGCTTTCAGCACCTTCTTGGTTTAATCACTTTATTTCTATTGATTTTATGCTAAATTTCTGAATATTGCCTTCACTCATTTAGCCACAAATGAAGTAAGGCAGCACAAACTTATGATGCAGTAACACTGTAATGAGTAAACTCCAGTTTCTGGAGCACATAGCAAAAAATGATGATGGATGCCAAATGACAGTGATTAATACTGATGGAGAGCTGAGAGACGGCAGTTCAACATCAACAGCTCATTCTTGCCCTCTGGCTCTTTAGCGGTTTTCTCTGGTTATGCTCAGGCTATCCTGTCTTTAAGAAGGTTCAAGATATTTGTCAGGTTTCTGAAGCCAGCATACAGTGGCCGTAATTCAGACCACAGGTCAACACATAGGGATTACTGCTTGGAAGTCTGTTCTTCCATATACCAGCTAATTAAGCTAATTACAAACCCCTAGCTACATTTTTATGATTAAGGAGATTGGGATAGATGGATGTATCAACAAAATTTAGTACTTAACATGGAATACTACTCTTTGTTTCCTGTTTGGAATTTGTGATCAGTATTTTCTTTTATCTTTTTTTTTTTTTACCTGTAACTTTTCCACAATCTACACTACCAATTTATTACTGCAGCCTTGGCAAAGTAATTATTTGAAGCCAAGCTACAATCTTTACTTAAACCAGTAGTTCCCAAAGTTTTTCTGTAGGGTTTCCTTTGTAGACAAAGATGCCCAAGCCTAGCTTGTTCAGATGCAAATTGTCAGAAGCTAATAAATACACAGCTCCCTCTTCACCATCCACCACGCAGTCCAGCTCAGACTGAGATATGCGTTGCCATATGTTGTTGTCTTTGCTTTGGTACAGTAGCTGTGACAAACTTGTGACAAACTTGACTTGCTACCAATACAGAACCATAGGTCATTTTTATTTAGCCTGGCCAAATACCTTAAGGGGTGTGCCAACCAAGTAGAGAACCATGTACATAAACCTAAACATACACTTGGTACGCCTAAACCTAACCAAACCTTTATGCTGTCACTTCATAAAAGCTGCTGTCAGTTATAGGAATAAACCACCTATGTAATCGTTTAGGATGGAAAACTTCTTGGAAGCTTCATGCAGTTGAACTCTTTGCTGTGTGTGTTTTTCCAGAGGAGGGCTTTGTATACAGAAGTCCAGATGAGGAGGACTACCACAGATCTGGGACCCCAGACTCAGAGGCTGCAGACGGGCCCTACAGCAGTGAGGAGAGCAGCTCAGCTCTTCCCAGTAATGGAGACAGAGAGCTCGGCCAGCACAGCCACCAGGACTCCAGCAGAGACACAAAGACCCCTAATGGAGGCCCCACGAGCCAGCTCACCAGTGCCCAAACCAATGGGGGCCAGGGGGCCAAGCCCAAGAGGAAACGTTCTGGCTCAGACTCCAAGTCGGGGAAGCCCCGCAGGGCCCGGACTGCCTTCACCTACGAGCAACTGGTGGCGCTGGAGAACAAGTTCAAGTCCACACGCTACCTGTCAGTGTGTGAGCGCCTCAACCTGGCCCTGTCCCTCTCCCTCACTGAGACCCAGGTCAAGATCTGGTTCCAGAACCGGCGGACCAAGTGGAAGAAGCAGAACCCTGGTGCCGACACCTCAGCCCCCACTGGCACGGGAGGAGCAGGAGGCACAGGAGGCACAGGGGGAGGAGCGGGAGGAGGCCTGGGGAGCCTCAGCCCTCTGAGTCCGTCCCCTCCGGTCAGTGGGCACCTGGCCATGCACACAGGCTACGCCAGCCACCATCACCCCCCTGCTGGGAGCCTCGTCCAGCTGCCTTTCCTCACCGCCAGCCACGTCCTGTCTCCCTTCATGCTAGGGACACAGAGTTACGCTGCACCTGCATTCTATAGCACACACCTGTAGATATACACACACCTGTAGTTGTGTGTGCACACACACACACAAAGACACACACACACACACACAGACTGAAATATCCCTGTATGAACTGCAGTGCAGCATTCAGCTCTTCCCCCTTTTTTACTACCAGCATTTAAAGGCTTTAATTTTATTTTGATAGAATGTTAATATCTTGCAGAACTGTACATAAATCTATGTTCTAGCTCCCTATTCTGAATGCTGTTTTAAACACTGTAATAGACAAATAGTTGATTTCTTTGTTTTTTTCTAAAGTCTGTAAAAATATTGAATGTTTATTTAAGACTTGAGGAATTGCTTGATCTATTGTCAGTACCATGTAACTCCAGCTGTGATTGTTTTCATTTCTGTTATTTATTGAGTTGGTTGACAGTTTCCATAAAATCCTTGGATGTACTGAGTCCTCAGCTCAACATGGTATTGTCCTTTGATATTAAAATGATGCCAATTAAACTGACAAAAGTAGCCTGGTGATTTTTTTTTTTAATGACAGTAACCTTAAGTATTGAGTGGTGCAGTCCCTCAGAGGTAAGTAACCTTAAAGGTGGGTTGAGGTGTGGTTGGTGGGTTGGATAGCTTTGAGATTTTAACTGCTCAAAAAACAACCTGATGGGAAAAAAAACTGATATTAAAGTGGCAAGAAGCATGTCATATTTGGAAAATAGTTATGGGATATTGGGCTGGAAGATAGAACGATAAAGATAATTACCCAAAATAGCTTAAGAAATTATCAATATGGAGTCGATAAGCTTGTTCCGTCGATGTTCTGACTGACAGCACAAATGCCAATGAAAATGAGAACCAGGAGGCTGAACTCGAGTTAGACCCACACCATCAGGTCAGGTTGCAGCGCAGGGCGCAGGGGTGGGAGTGCAATAGCACCTGCGCTAATGTTCGGCCTACTGCAGTCTCACCCCGACGGTCAAGAGACGAGAAGGCTCCGAGAGAGTCGGTAGTGAGTAGAGAGATTAGGGCAATTTAAAGTCCGACAAAGAAGCAGAGCGTTACACTGTAACTGCGTCCAGAGCGTGTTTTCCGCAAAGGCAGAGGCGGGCAACACCATCAACACCGCACCGTTTTCCCCATCTGCGCCATCCTTGCACAGTGCAGCGCACACGCAGAAGACTTCACTGTCCGGGGCGCTTTCTCCCGGACCATCCGTTACGGTAAAAATGTGGAGGTACAGTAATATTAAACATTATTGTGAAAGACGCCGGTGAGCGCAATCGAAAATGTCGGATTTAAACGGCTGGCGATAAAATTTCTCTTAGACGGAAATTCCCAACTATACACGGACTGAGGGGGTACTTTCTGCAAAGATTTAATTTTTTATATATATTATTTCTTTGTTTACATTTGAGTTTCTTGAATCTTAGGATATATACGGAATGGGGTTTTTTCGCGTTTCTTTTCTTTTTCTATGATACAGTAAAAATTGTAAAGAATTTATTTTCCTTGAATATCTACATTCTTTATTTGGAACTGACCAAATAATTTAGTTTTCTATTTTGTCTGTGCTTTACTGTAACCCTTGAAGCGTTTGACTTTTGTCAGAATTAAGATGTCAGTTTATTAGAAGTACCTACATTTATATAAATACAGTACATTTATCACAGTCAGCTTCTTACACAAAATAAACAATACAAAAAATATTTGTAAATAAAAATAAAATAACATTTAAATCAACAGAAGAACAAACTGAAGTGCAAGCTTCTTGCTTGGTCTGCAGGTCATTTTATTTGTGAGATAACTGTGTTAAAACTGACCTAAAAGGCACCAGCACCACAAACACAGTGGAAGGGTTAGTCGAGACGAGGCCTAGCAGACAGCTACCTGTGTCAGCACACTGTCAAAACAGCCACACTATAGATTATTTTTTCCATCCATTCTCTTCTACTTATCCAATTCAGAGTCATGGGGCAGGAGGGGGCTAGAGCCTATCCCGGCTATCATAGGGCAACAGATGGGGTACACCCTGGACTGGTCGCCAGCCTGGGCCAACACAGAGAGACAGCCATTCACACCTATGGGATATTTAGAATCAGCAGGTAACCAAAGACGTGCGCTTAGTGGAGCTGACTGAATGTCTCTGGACTGTGGGAGGACGCCGGAGTACCCAGAGAGAACCTACAGAGACACGAGGAGAACCTGCAAACGCCACACAGAAAGGTCCCATTAGGTTTGAACCCAGGTTGCTGTGAGACAGCAGTGCTACCCATGGGAAATGTAGGATCTTGTGTTGCTGAAGCTGGATATTTCAACTACCGATTTTTTTTTTTTTTTACAACTCGTATGTGAAACATGCAACTTGATGGAAATGCAATACCAAATTGTTGGACTTCTCCTTTAGGTGTAGAGCATCACAGAATGAGAAAAGAAGGAAATACTTTATCTCATGCAGCTGGATGTCTGCTATTCTGATCAAAATATTCTGTACAACAGTGATGTGCCATTGGTATTTTCAATAAATACCAACATATATTTATTTTCTCCCATTTGTTCCCACTTATTCCTGAAATTGCTTTATGCTAAAACTTTCCCACAGTCACTGTTGTGTTCCAGATCTTTGTGCTCAAGGACGAGACTGGCAAATGTTTCCAATTTTCTTCTCATTTTAATCTGTACATCGACACATTTTTAAATAATTCAATCACACAAAAACAAAATTTAAGAAGAATATAAAAAGTGTAAAAATCCACTGAAAACGACTGGTGTGAGTGAGAACACAAAAACAAGTTTCATGTCAGTAGTTTGGCTGCGATCCATCCAGTTTGAAAAAGCATTCATAGAGGTAGAACACACTCGTATGGATGAGCACCTGCTTCATGATCAGATCTGTGTAAAAGCTTTTCCTTCACGCTGCTTCAAGGTCTTCAAACTCTTATTCATCTCCATCGTGTATCACATTCATATTCACATAACTAGCATATGATATACACAGGAATGATCCTTTAACAGGTGTTCAAAGGTTATTGATAGAAACGCTCTTCAGTTAAAGGCACGTGGAGGTCAGTTGAGAGCGTAGTTGAACTGGTTGGAGAACTTGTCATGTTTTCTCTTGTCAGCTTTATTCATCAACTGAGCCACTCTGCGCAGGGAACTCCTGGAGGAAGATAGCACAGAGCAGGGAGGTTAACAGTTCAAGATCATAATTATTTATCTTTCTGTGACAGAAAATAAGGAACAGTGGAACAGGTCCACTTAAAGAATCATTTCTTTTATTGTCTACTTACTTGAATTTTACTTTTTTAATTCTTAGACCACTGTAAAACAAGTTTAAACTCAAAGTGAAAATATTTGGTATGATCACCTATCATCACTATTCATCAGCATCTGCAGTTTTTTTTAGGCTTGTCCTCCACTCAGAAACTGAACTGCACGTCATGCTGAGCTACGGCACGCTTTCAGCTAACAGGACTTTGGGAATTACCTTGATGGTGCAAAAAAATAAAAATGTATGCAACTGGTAAAGTTAGGATTCATACTTGTTGAAGACTTTTTTCTCCAGTCTGCAGCGGGATGTGTTGGTACTCTGCTTCAGGTCACTGAGGTTGGGGTATTTCTTCTTCTTTCCTTTGCCTTTTTTACCACCCAACCGGGCAGAACCCAGGTCTTCTCCTGTCGCTGCCTCAATGTCTCGCATCAGCTCTGCATCTCGCCAGTCTAAAACAGAAAGAGAAAGGTTATTCTGCTATCTGGAGGATATTTAGGATACTCACTTCTGTTATACATAGAAAACTGATTTAACATCCAGTGCTCAAGTAGAACAGTAGGCTCAGGTGGCCTAAATGTTTACTGAAACAGCCCTTTCAGTTTTCCAGTTTCCACTGGACTCACAAGGTGACGTGATACTATTCCATCTGATAAGTTGCCAGTTCTTACTTATGAACACAAGTTGGAAATGTAACTGTGGATTTGAAGAGCCAAAACACCACCAGAAGACTGAACCAAGGTGGTGCTGCTTCACTGTTGTATCTGCTTATAGTCTGTGTTTTATGTTAAGCTGTTCCTCAGCTCACACTGACCTTTTTAAATGGTCACTCACTCATTGTCCTTTACGTAGTAAGATAAAAACTCTACAGTATTAGAGAGAGAACCTTAATGAACATTCACTTGGCAACAGTGGTGTGGAAGAACCCCCTTTTAACAGGAAGAGACCCATCAGAACCAGTCTCTGGGGAGGGGCAGCAGGCAGTTTCATGCCTGCTGCTGTTGTTCTTGTGGATAGTGGTATGTGCCAAAACTTACATGACAAATACTGGCATGCACCATCCTTTGATGTAGTTTCAGATAGCCATGCACCGCCTGATTTTTGTAACCTTGCACATGCAGATGGTGGTTGAGCTGAGGCCATGAGTGTATGAACATATCGGTCTCTACATGCAATGACCTCCATGGGGTGAGTACAACTGGGCTACCTACACATTACACCTACAGGAGCTGCTTGGCCATGTAAACCACTCTCATTAAGCTTCTGGTGTATGCAATCCTAGTCTATGGACTGTGCCGATGTCAATGCCAGAGGAGGTTTGGAAGAATGGTACATGGACTGGTTCTTATACAGCGCTCTTCAACTCTACTTTGAGCACTCAAAGCATTTCATACAGCCTAATTCACCTATTCACACAAGCACCTCTTTTTCCAGCTACGTACTTTCTATCGAACATTCACACACATTCATACTCCAACACTGAGTCAGCAGCATGTTGGCAACTTTATTCACTATGCACCTCAGCACCCTGCAACACTGCTCTGTAACTTTATGTGGTCTGCCACTTTGTGGCTAAGGTACTGTGGTTCTTAAACACTGCCACTTTGAAATAATAGCACTTACAGCTGATCATGGAAAATCTACCTGGGAAGAAATTATATAAAATGACTTACTGCAATGGCGATATCCTATTATAGTACCAAGCTCCAATTCAGTGAGCTCTTCCCCATTCTTTCACAAATGTTTGTAAAGACATGCTGCATGGCTAGGTGCTTGATTTATACACCTGTGGCAAAGGGACTGAAAACACCTGATTTCAGTGATTATGAGGCGTGGTCCAGTATTTTTGTCTATATATTGTATCAGTGCAGGAGCAAAGATTTGCCAGGCGGCACAGAGTGACATGCTGTAACAGCTGGAAAAGATCAGAGGTTTGAAAAAAAAATGTCAGTGGTCAGCGAGTAAAACTTCAGTACCAATGGTTACAGAGTTGCATTAATGTTACAATTCACACAAACATTGATGAGTCGAGCATAACTGTGCCGGCCTATAGCAGCACAACTATGGGATTAGGTGAAATACCCCATTCACATCAGATCTACTCATGCTCGCATAAACACTGAGATGCTGGCCCAAATCCCTATGATGACCAGTTTTTACAAAATGAACATCATGCTGTATTCAGTAAGACTGAAAACTAGCAGTTTATCCAATAAAGCCAGCAGGAAAGTGTTCACTGAGATCATAGACCAAAGGAGCTCACAGACTTCTACACACTGGGACTGTTTTTAGTTTCACAGGCATCATTTAAAAGAATGCTTGTTTAAGGCACTTCTTCAGACCCAAATGCGATGTCCATCTTTTCTATACAGCCTGTGTGCTAAGGTTAAGATTAAGGCTGCAGCCTTAAACTGGGGTGCAGATAAAACAAGCAAAGCAGTGAACAAATAAACAGCCGCCTTTGTTGCTGCTGCAATTTAAAAATGTGGCTGTTCAATCAGAAGGATCAACTTCTCTCTGCTCCCAGACTTCACTCGCTCTGTGTTTTCAATCATCAAGGCTTGGTGTGTGTGAGTACACATCATCTGTGTGTAATTAAAGTACTCCCTGTATGTGCTGCTATTATAGCCTAAAACTTGAACAAAAAGTCATTTGACTGAGAAGTGTAATGAAGTAATTAGAGCTGATAATGTAAATGAGCTCACAGTGGCCAGCTTTACAGAGCACGGGTAGTAAACAGTGTGTCCTACAGGCTCATTTGAATGCAATTCTGGTGTTAATGAAAACTGTAATGTCATAATTCTGGCCGATAAAGCAAAAGCGTCTGTAATGCAGAGTAATGACGGTCTAAACGAAGAGACATTTCTAGTTAATGATGTACTGCGGTGGAATTCCAGATAAACCTGCAGTAATGCAAAGTAATTACACTGTGATTGTGATGGGACTGAAGCCGCATTCAATGCTCTGTCAAAACACTGCCCCTAGCTCAGAGCGAGTGTGTATGTAGGGTTATTAATCAGCTGGTCTGACCCTGGGTCAGACTGGACCTTCAACTATCCCTCATTACACACACACACACACACACACACACACACACACACACACACACACACACAGGCAGACAAGCCATAATTGAAAAGCAGCTGGTGTATTTAGGGGAATCATTACTGCTAAAAGAGGAGCAGCTGCATTTACATTCGGGGTGTGTGTGTGTGTGTGTGTGTGTGTGTGTGTGTGTTCAAAGTGTGTGTCCTCTGTTACTTTGTTGTTGGAAGTTTAAGAAGAGAAAATAAAGAACAGAAAGAAGAGATGAAAGAAAAAGAAAGGAGAAAGAGGGGTGAGGGAGAATAACACTGTGAATTTAATCAGTGTTGCAGCAGGGCTCTTTTCTCCGTCAACACCTCTTAGTCCATCCAGCTGGGGTCTGTGAGTGTGACTGTGTGAGGGCAGGGGCCAGGCCACACACACACACACACACACACACACACACACACACACACACACAGACATCTGGGCTCTCTGGTTGGTTCAAATGTAACTCAGCTACGCATCACTTAACACAAGGAGCCTGTATGTGTGTGACAGAGTAGCATAGCATCCATTCCTCTCCTCCCTGTCAGTCACCTGAATGGACTTCTTATTTTTGGGTATTAGTGTGTGTGTGTGTGTGTGTGTGTGTGTGTGTGTGTGTGTGAGAGTGAGTGAGTAAGAGAGTCTGAATAAGACCCATAACACAACATGCAGAATATTGAAACACTTGTTAATGTTAGACGGGAACAGAAGTCAGTAACACAATCCTGAGATTGTGATTTGGATACTTCACCTCATCCACTCTGACAACCTGAGTAACACAGTATACTAAGAGAAAGTCTTCCAAATACAGTCATGGAAAAAGGTTTTCACAGGACTCTATGCAGTCATTTGAAAACCAAAGTATATCCCATGATTCAATAAATTGCAGAAGTGCCTTTAGCAGCATTAACCTGTAATAATTGTTTTCTGTATGACTTTACAAATCTCACATCAATTGCAGACATTCATTTCTGCACAGCTCTCTTAAGGTCCCCCCACAGCATTTCAATCAACACCTTAATTCTCTTCTTCTTCAGCTATTCTGTAGATTTGCTGGTATGCTGGAGATCATTGTCCTGTTACACAAACAACTTTCAACCAAGCTTTAGCTGTTGGCCCAATGGCCTCACATTTTACTCTAGAGTACTTTGTTACATAGAGGAGTTGATGGTCGACTCAATGGCAATGCAAAATAAGCTCAAATCACCACCATGCTGGACAGTTGGTATGAAGCGCTGATAGTTTGGGTTTTTTGGCAAACATGGTGCTGTGCATTACGGCCAAACAGCTCCACTTTGGTCTCATCTGTTCAAAGGACATTGTTCTAGAGCTCTTTAGGTTTGTTCAGATGCGACTTTGAATGCTCCTTTTAGAGAGAAGGGCCGAGGCCTTTATCTGGCGACCCTTCCAAACCATGGTTGGTTGTTTTTCTAACTGTGCTGTCATGAACTTTAACTTTAATATGCTAACTAGGATTTTTTTGCAGTTTTTCTGGGCATAGTCTGATCTTGGGGTGAATTTGATGGGATGTCCACTCCTGGGAAGAATGGCAACTGTCAGGAATGCTTCCACTTGTGAATAATCCTTCACACTGTGGGCTTCAAATTGTCTGGAAATGACCTCGTAACCCTTCTCATATTGATGGGCAGCAGCAATTGTTTAAGATCATTGCTGATGTCTTTCACCCTTAGCATTGTGTTAACACACACCTGAACGCTCCAGAACTTCTGCTTTTTTATACTTGCTGATGAACAGTTAATTAACAGCTACTAAATGCCTATGGAAGCAGAAAAGGTGTCCTTAGTTCTTCACACGACTGCATGGAGTCCTGTGAAAGCTCTCCTTCTCATGTGACTATACAGGAGTAGCACATTTCAGATCCACATTTCACTAAGAGGGGTACATAGAACTGCATGACTGGGGCAACAGATGCCTCATGATAGCTTAACAAAACTGTAGTATCTGCCAACACACTTAAAAATAACCCACAGTTATTTACAGGCTGGAGCTTATAGGACTTTCTGTGTTTGGTTCAGTTTTTACCCAATACTTTGAAGCCTAATGGTTTTAATAAAAACATGGACATTCATAGTTTTTTTATGATTACCTACATTCCCTAAATGCATTTTGTCTTTTGGATCTGTCTGTATCAATAATTTTCAGTCCCAGTACTGCCAAATTTCACACTGATATAAATAATAATATGGATAACACATAATTTACCATAATATATCCAAATACTGGCTTCTTATGAGTGGCTGAACCTCCACATCTCATGAAATTCACCAGTCAAAAGTATGAGCTACTGAGATCTATCAAGCTAGCTAACTTGAGCAGAACTCTAATGGCAATTAATCAGAGCATAATGACAACTGTCAAATTCAACACAAGGTTGCTTAAAGTGGACCTGCAGCCACCTGAATATGACAGCGAGTTGGTCCACTCATTGAAACTATGATAGCTTTTAATTGTATGAGCTGGAAGCAGACAGTCTTGTTTCATTTGGAATGACATATTCAGATTACAGAGTGATGATGATTCCCTGGCTCATCTCGTGAATGACATAACCATATTAACGTGAAATCAGACAAGAAATGCAAAAGTATACAATTTATCACACACATTATAATATAGTATATTTCTCATTTCCCTCACATTTAGATTATTAATAATGTTTAAAGGAGTGATTTTTTGTATGTTAGTTTATAATTATTTAGGCTCTTTCTGTTGTCTTGCTGCAAGTTGTGGGCGGCTATGTGCTTCCTCTCGTGGATTTCAGCACCTGCTGCTTCTCATCTGTCAGTGATCAGCTTCCAGCTCCATCCAGAAATCCCTCACCGCTGCAGTACTGACTCCAGGAGAAGGGACATGACCAGGAAGAGTCATATTAATCCCCAGCAGCTTCACATCAACTAGCTCACCCTATTGTACTTAGTGGACTTGTGGTCAACTGGAAGCAATTAAGCTGGGACGCTCAGCTATTGCTTTGTGGACAGTATACACTGTATTACCACACTGCAAGATTAATACACCCATAAAAAATAAAGGCAGGCATAATTTCACTGTGACAGAAGACAGTTTAAAGAATTTGCAACAAGGCGGCAACAATTAATTGATTAGGTGACTGAAAAGTTACCCACAATTCTAGAGAACAAGTTCTATTCAAGTCCACAATCCTACTGAAGAACGAGAGCCTGGAGAACATGTGTGACACACAATGACCTCAGCAAGAGAAAACTGTCAGAAGGAATGAGAGCACAGATCTGTGATTAATAACCACGATATGCTTTTTTTGTGTCTTCATTTTAAAGCATTTCTTGATTCACTAACATGAAAAGTACTTGTTATCCACTCAAAGCCTTTTTCTCAGTGCATTCAGAGAGGGTTCAGCCTCCTGACAGATGAAATATTGGTAACGTTACATATGGTGAGGCTTTAGATTTGTATTTTTTGTCTGACAGAACATTTTGGTAACACACCTTAATGCAGCTGTAAATTTTTAAACTTATAGTCAATCAGTCCCCTATTAATTTGTTGGGAGTGGTCCACAGTTCTACAGCTGTGGTTATTATGGTGATCAATACAAGGGAATAATTAAGTAAACAAATATCAAGCGTGAGCAAAGCTGCTACTATAGGAAGTGGTCTGAGAGACCATTACTGGCTGTTTAAGCTCACTGTATGTGCCTGTGAATGTTTGAGCAGGTAAAAGCAGCTGAGACCAACAGTTTATCAGCTCATTCAGGCCACCATAACCCCCCTACTGTGAGACTGATGTGTGTGTAAGACTGACTCTCGGATCAATAGTGTAGTTGGTAACAAAAGATGCTATTTCACAACTCACTGGACTGTACGCTACAGCCACACAAACGCTCTCTCACACATACACACAGAGCTGCTGGTTAACAAGACACTGCAGGCAGCTGGTGGACATCCTGCAGATTGGTGGCTCCCTCAGTTGTGGACACACAACTGCTCAACCTGAGCTGTCCCTCTGACATACTCATTTCTAATTCTGACCCTCCTGGTTACTCCCAGGGAAAATCTGAGCATCTTCAACCCTGCCACCTCCAGCTCCACCTCCTGTCTTTTCATCAGTGCCACAGTCCCCAAATATCATAGCAGGTCTCACTACCACCTTGTAAACCTCTTTCACTCTCGCTGCTATCCTTCTGTCACACATCACTCCTGACATGCGTCTTCACCTGCTCCACCCTGCCAGCACTCTCTTCTTCACCTATCTGTTGCTTGACCCCAGGTATTTAAACTCACCCACCGTCGCTACCTCTGCTCCATGCATCTTCACCACTACACCTGCCTCCCTCTCACTGATACACCTGTATTCTGTCTTGCTTATACTGACCTAGATGAATACACATCATCTGCCCTGGGCTACATCAGGATGTGCATGGAGGAGGTGACCACCTCTAAACCATCACCATCAGGTCTAACCAGAAGCCTTGGCTGAATGCAAAGGTGCACTTCCTGCTGAGAACTCGTGATGCTGTGTTCAAGGACGGCGATGTAGCAGCACTCAGAGCAGCCAAGAAAAACTTGTTAGCAGCCATAAACAGAGCAAAGTCCAAATATCTCAAGATCCAGGGTCATATCAACACAAATGACCCACAAAGCATGTGGAAGAGCATTACAGACTACAAGAAGAGGGACACACAGTGCCCCGATGACCCAGTGCTCCACCACACCTTGAATGCTTTTTTTTTTTTCTTCACTTTGAGAAGTTGGCAATAAGGCACCAATGTGGCGAAAGACTCCCACCAGTACGCATAAAGGCAGAATCGGTCTATAGCTGGCACCATTGTGGTTGTGACCTACCACACTGGAGAACAAGGACTCTTACTTGAGGCTGCTAATTCTGGACTTCAGTTCTATAGTAGAAGATCTGACACGCTGCTGCAAAGATAACAACCTCATCTTCAGTGTCCAGAAGACCAAGGAGATGGTGGTGGATTTTCATAGGACTGGTGCAGCGACCCCTCCTCTCCACACCAAGGGAACAGTGATAGAAATGGTCCCTTCCATCAAATACCTCGGTGTACACCTCACTGCCACACTCGCCTGGTGCACCAACACCACAGCTATCATTAAGAAAGCCCACCAACGCCTGTACTTCCTGAGGAAGCTGAAGAGGGCAGGCCTAAAGTCATCCTCAGCTCCTTTTACAGCTGTGTGGTGGAGAGTGTCATGATCACCTGCCTCACTGTGTGGTACACTGGGTGCACAGTGGGAGAGAGGGAGATGCTGCAGAGAGTGGTTAAGTCTGCACAGAGAACTATCGGGTGCAGCTTACCACTGATCAGGGACATCTGCATCCTCCCTGACCCCACCCACCCCGCACACAAACTTTCCACCCCTCTCCTGTCCGGAAGCATCCAGGCAAAAACATCTAGACTGAAAAATAGCTTCTACCAGGATGCGGTCAGACTGCTGAACCGTCCCACGCATATACTGACTATGTACCTCATACACTACAGATATCAAAACAGCGTCCACACTCACACACCACCACATGTCTATACTGCACACTTGCACACACTTGTCACTTTAAGAACTCCGCTGTCACTTAATAATTCCATGCTGCGATTCTGTTATCACCACTGCACCTTTAAACCATTTCAAGTTATTGCTGCTACAGTAGAATGATGCTATACCTGTTTTAGTTTTAGTTTAGTTTATTGTATTCTTATTCTATTTTTCTTATTCTAGTTTATTTACCTGTTTTATTTATTTATTTAAATTCTATTTAATTAATTTTTCTAATTCTATGTTTGACCTACCACATCCACCGAGACCTGACAAACTGTGTTTCGTTCACATTATGACAATAAAGCTGAGTATGAGTCTGACACAGTGCACCTCATTCTGACCTCTGCTACTCTTAAAATATAAAGTGCCTTTGTTGTGCAGCCCTATGAGGACATTTCTTTTGTGTGATTCTGTTCATATCCGTTTGTGTTTTTTCAATTCTCACCAGGCTCCTGCTCTCTCTTCCTCCTTTCCTCCTGCTCCTCCCTCAGTCGGTCCTCCTGGCTGCAGGGTCGACCCTCCTGGTCTCGAGGAATAATGGGACCATGGAAAGGACACTGGAGGAGACACAGTTTGAGCTCAGTTTGAACAACCAGAAGGAGACGTACAGTTTTCGTCACTTTAGAAGAGACCTGGAGTTTGTCCTGTTACCTTGAAGCGGTCCTGTCGCTGACAGAGCTTTCCATTACTCATTGGAGCTCTGCAGAAATGGTTGACAGGAATGAAGCTCCCAGGGAAGGAGATGTATCTGCTCCTGCTCTCTGCCAGCATCTCTTTGTTCTCCACCTCCTCCTCCACCTCTGCAGGAACCCAGAACTGATGCTGAGAGGCGGACCTGCAGGGGGAAAGAATACGAAACAAGTCAGAACCCACACCCAGTTTGTTTTAGAAAACTCAGCCTAATTAATCATTTAGCAAAATGTGTTTATTACATACTTAATGATCTTGCCAGCGCTGGGCTGCTCCTGACCCCAGTAGAATATGTCCAAACCAAATGGAACCACTGGAACTTCACCACTGTTCTTGTCTGAACTGGACTGAGATGAACTGGGGCCCGAGGAGCTGCTGCTAAAGGGAACACGTTTGGAAGGCAATTGAAAATATTTTAAAGTTACAAAACACACAAACAGCAAAAAAAAAAAAATTCATGCATTGTGTTTAAAGGGACCTGTTTCTAATAATGAGGTCAATGAGACAGAGTATAGTAGTGTTGCTATGTGATTCTAATACAAGTATAATGTAATTATGCACTCAAGAGCAAAGAGAGGGTGGGAGATGATTGTGTGTGGGGGGGACTGCAAAGGAAGAGGGTAAAGTGGATTTTATTCACCTGGATTCTATGGGCATCGGGATCTTCTCTTTAAGGAGGCGCAGTGTGGCAACAGCAGAGGTTGGATCCTGCGCCTCTTCTTCAAGCTGCTTTAACTGCCTCATTGAAGAATGGGAGGAGGATGAAGGGGGACCAGCTGCAGGTTTTTTAGCAGGTTTCTTTTCTGTGACTGCTCCTGTTGAGGTGGAAGGAGAGGGATCCAACCCTGCAAACAGAGAGAGGTGGATAATAAGATTTAAGAATTGGCTCTGATACCTGGGTTCATTTTCAATCCAGTTCCCAAGAACTAATGGTGAAAACCGGTCCTTTCTCTGATATCAGTGGTAATAGCTAACATCAATTGTAGCTCATTAATGTTAACTGAGAAGCGTGTCCACTTTGTCAGTGAAAAGATGCACAACTGTGTCACATCTGTCTAAATCCATCAGCAAGTTGTGCAGTTCAGTTCAACAGAGTGGAAACAAAAAAAAAAAATAAAAATGGAGCACTGCACATCAACAGTGACCATGGCCTTTATTTACAGCACTGTGCCAAGTCTTGAGCCACTCCCCATTTCTTTATATTTAGCTTCCAATGAAATAATAATAATAATTCTTCAAACTCCATGAAGGCCTTTCAAAGTTTTTCTTTGGGCATTGCCTGTTTTTTCACTTATTTCCAGTACAGTCCTTGTACCTAACCATTTCAGAGGAATGTTTTTGTTTGTTTGTTAAGCCACTTAACACCCATGACCCATTCAATCATAAAAAAGGCTCCAAACTCAAGGGATGAATCAGTGCTGTGTCTACATTTAACAGATATCTTAGCAAGGAACCAAGGTCAGACACCAACTAGGGAGAAAAAGAATGACAAACAGAACAACGTTGTTATGCCTTATGTGGCAGGTTTGTCAGAGAGAGGATAATTTTCTCCATGCAGGACATTCCAGTATACTTAAGACAAAAACTGGTTCATCCCAAAGACCAAACTCCCAAACAAAAGCTAACCAACATAGTGTATGCAGTGCAGTGAGGAGTGCTTGGACCTCTAAATTGGAGAAACCAAACAGACACTCCACAAACACATGGCACAACATAGAGGAGCCACCTCAACAGGACAAGGCTCCGCTGTACATCTGTGTCTGATAATCGTGCACACACTCAGACAACAATGGATGCATCAGGGGCAGACTAGGGGGTCCAGTATCTTGCTCAAGGATACATTGACATGCAAGGCTGGAGTAGCCCGGGAACTGACCCACCGACTTTCTGACTGGTAGACAGCCCACTCTGTCTCCTGAGCCACATCCTTTTGACCGGTGATGTATGTGATGGCTCACTGACAGAATCCCATCAAAGGAGATACCTGCAGATGTGAACACTGCTCTTTGAATCATTCCCACTACCAGTCTCACTGAAAACAAGTAACCCTAAAAGCACTTGACAACAAGTTCAAGGTTGCATGTAGAGGAATGACAAGTGGCTGGTGTTCCCTAAGGGCATACCACAGTGACCTCCCAGAGCAAGAGCCAGTCAACATCACAAAGGCAGACATCCCACAACAAGACTCTGGAATAAAGAGCTAGACAGCAACAGGACCTGACATGATCCATGTCTACTAACTAAAGAGGCCAGCAGCACTCCTTGAACATCTGCATTACACACGTTACCAACTGCATAATATATCAAGGTGATGCACTGTACCTGCTGCTGTTTTGCATTAGCCTCAAACCCCTAAGCCACTGAGAGCAGAGGATATAGATTCAGGAGTGAAGTGGCCACTGGCCACCTCATGTACATGGTTGACATCAAGCTCTACACCAGGAGTGAGCAAGACATTGACTCACTGATCCACCTTACCAGGATCTACAGCAAAGAATCTGGGGTGTCATTCAGACTGGATAAGTGTGGTCAAATGGTTGCAAAGAGTCCAGGTGATCTGGACTGGAGAGGTGAAGTTGCCAGAAGACAGAATAGCAGACATACAGGATAGCTACAAGTACCTGGAAATGCCACAGGCTAATGGGAACCATGATAAAAATGCACAAATGTTAGCCAGAAGGTAAGACAGGTGCTGAGAAGCCATCTGAACGGTAGGAATAAGAGCTAAGCCACCAATACATATGCAGTACCGGTCATCAGATGCCCAGCTGGAATAATAAACTGGCCACAGGAGGAGAGAGATGCCACTGATGTCAAAACACAAAAAAACTCCCCACAGTGCACGGGGGTCTCAAAGTCCAGCACCCTGAGGCTCAATGAGCAACGGAAAGAGGGAGGGCAAGGATTAGTGATTAGCATGTGTGTACACACACACGTAGATCTGCACACTGGAGGGGGGGTCAAGCACAATATCAACTGGAGTCTCTGGGGATTGAACAGGACTTAAACACACACACCATGTACACACACAAGCAGGTGAGATCAGAGGGATGCAGTAAGCCAAGAGCTGCCAACATGCTGATCCCAAACATTATTAGGACTGACCCGAGTGCCTCAGAGATTCAATCACTGACACAAGAGTCTAACACGAGTGATTCACACAGCAGACAGCAGGACAATCTAACTTCATATATTTCTACTTCGTCTTCTTTAATCACAAAACATTTGAACTAGAAAAATCAAACCAGTCAACTTCTGTCTACAATCAACAAGTTAAACTGTCAGAGCTTAGAAGAAGACAAAAGCAATACAGTTTTTTAATCTTTGTATAGGATCAACTTTGAAAATGAACTAAAAACATGTCTTTATGGGGCATCTGCTTTCATCAGTCACAATTTTCATGGAATTCATATTGCAAATATTTCTGTCAAAAAATGTTATAACAAAGGTTATACACTGTTCCAGTATCAATTACTAAATGATCATCATGCCATTTTCAAAAAGACTCAAAGGTAGTAGCATCAGAAAAGGTTTTTACTGAGATCACAGAACAAAGGAGTCAGAGGCCATTTTCAATGAGACTCCTTTTTAAGTAGTCACCAGCTGGCCATCAGAAATAATGCAGGTTTAACACCTAGACCTTTTTGTATTTTTGTATATGTGTGTATATACATATATATTTATATAAATATTTACTTATTTTATTCTATATATTTTTTTAAATTCTTTTTTTTTATATTTTACACTCCTACTCGAAAGCTCTGCACAAGAATTCCTATGTACCCAAACCTTGCGTGTGAGTACAATTGGCAAATAAAGTCTTGAAGTCTAGAAGACCGTCTTTTATACACAGTCTACTAGAAACCATGACATTCGTCAATGTAGTACATGAAACTAACAGAAACGACACAGTGACAGTTTCTGTCATCCTTTGCTCACTCTTCATTCTTTTCACTGTTTGAGCCTCAACTAGCACTCAGTTACATCACATCTTTGAGTCCTCCTCTCATGCAGTGTGTTTTTGTTTTTTGGCATGAACTGACCTGATCAGTGCCATCAGCTGTTCATGCTGAAAACAAACTGCTAAAAAAAAACACCAGCAAACAGAAATAGGGAATAGAGTCAGGGACAGGCAAAACTGCATAGACACTGATTTACTGCTTTGCAAATGTGGTCAGTGAGTCTGGAACAGGTACAGGCAGTCACAGCAAACCAGAGTCAAAAAACATCTAAAACGACAAACTAATCAAATGGATTTTACAAGCCATTCTGAAGTTGACTGCACGATGACATGATGAGACAGGGCAGATCAAACAAAATACTGCAACTACTAGACCAATCCAAATGGTTCCTGAACTTTTAGAAAGTACTACATTGTAAGGGAGAGATATGGAACTCAAAGAATCCTTACAACACAGCTACAGGAGGGTCATCAAATTACAAAGACTGCACTCTACAAAAAAAATCCCAAAGAGTCAATGAACAGCCAACCAATCAACTAGTAAACATACAAGCCAATCACAATGGTGTATGTGTGCAAAGACATTCCAGATAGTTCCCGCTGTGCGGTGGCGACCATATCCAATTTAATCACATCTGAGAGAAGGTTCAATACAGGTAGTGTTTATTTACTGGTGGCCACTGAAAATAAATTTAATTCTGATAACGCTTCAATGTAACTGTCTGGGAGGCATTTCAAGATGGCTGTTTAGTGGCAAATACTTGCTAACAGGACTTTAAAGGGCACATATCATCCTTTTAAATCCTTCCTTTTCATATGTAAATCATTCACTTGTGGTCTATATAAAGTAGAACTGCAACAATTTGGTCTGAATTCCTCCTTATTGTAGCTCCTCAGACCCCTCTTTTACACCTCTTTTGACGTGCGTCTTAGAGCAGCTGGTTTTGATGCGGTCTTTTTAAATGTGAATGAGACATTTCATGCCCCGCCCCCTCCAGGCCGCAGCGCGTTCCACTTCACCCCGTTCGGCCATTTTTGTAGTTTGATAGCAGGCAGTTCGAAGAGGCTCTTATGCCGGGGGTGATGTAAGGAATCGTGTGGGTTAATAGACCCAACAACCGAACATTTTGACTTGTCTACTTCCAACTTATGATCCAAAAGGAACATAAACATATCTACACAGCACCGGGACAGAATGCATTTAAATTTCCTGGACTCCTACACACTCAAAGTACACAACAAAATGTATTTAAGAGCTAAAAAAGTGGATTTTGCATGATATGTCTCCTTTAATTGTATCCATAACATTCATCAGCATGACATTTGCTCAGTGTTCTTGTGGCATGAGTCACTGATCAGTTTTGGCAGGTAAAAATACTTTTTAAACCTTATTTTGGGACAATTATATATTTTTAAAAAAAACAAACAATTTGGTTAGTCTAGTTTTACATTACAGTGTTCTTTGAAATAAAGTTATGGCTCTCTCCCAATTCACTAAGATAGGGGATTCAAAATACCTACCTGGAGGCATTACCAAGACAGCTGCCAAGTGAGGACACTAGCTTTTAGAAGGATGTGGTACAACTGACCTGAAATCATTTTCATAGAACTTAATGTCGTGTGCTGCAGTAGAAAACAGACTTCCCTCTTCAAAGGTTCACTGGTGAAAAGTTCCTTCAGTGGAAATGCTGCTACAGTATCTGGATTAATAAATTTCAAGGCTCCACTCTTTGTAGTTTTAGAGTCTGTAGGCTGGAAAGGTAAAACCTAACAACAGACACCTGGATGGACGGACAGCTAGATGGACAGTACGACAACAATCTCCTCCCACTTTTTTTATCTGCTCGCCTGATATAAAAACAAACTTTTATTGGTTTTCTTTTCTACATGTGGTAAGGGATGAGATGATGGGCTATACAGGCTTTTAAAAACCTGTCAGTAAAATTCCTCAGTACATAGTGGTGGTGGACTTGAGGAAAGACAAGGCACCGGTAGCCCCTATGTCCATCAGGGGGGTCAGTGTGGACACCGTAGAGGACTACAAATATCTCGGAGTGCACATTGACAACAAACTGGACTGGGCTAAGAACACTGATGCCCTATACAGGAAGGGCCAAAGTCGTCTCTATTTTCTGAGACGCCTGAGGTCCTTCAACATCTGCCGGACCATGCTCAGGATCTTTTATGAGTCTGTGGTGGCGAGTGCCATCCTCTATGCTGTTGCATGCTGGGGCAGCAGGCTGAGGGCGGCAGCACCACAGGAGGTCATTCCTACCTGTGGCCATCAAACTCTATAACTCCTCCCTTAATAGGTGACACTGCGGTTCACCAGTGTCATTCAGTTATTCAGTATTTATTTAGTATGTGTGCATACAATTGTATAAAACTGTCCATATATATTTTACATATATACACACACTTCATTATACTCCAGATTTATCTTTACTGTCACAGCCACTGCACTCACAAGATTATATGTGTATATAGCCAAATTATCTCCTTAGTTTTTATACCTTTAGTGTATTTTTATTTTGTTTTGGTTTATATTCATTTAAATGGTTGCAGCTGTAACAACAGAAATTTCCCTCTGGGATCAATAAAGTATTTCTGATTCTGATTAAAATGGTGGTCTATGTGCAAGACTCACAACAGTGAGTACAGTTACTGTCCACTTTTACACAAGCAAATATGTAGTCAAATGACTTCCTATTAACCCAACTTTAGTCCACCTCTCAACCCCCCACCCTGCCATGACCCCACACCAATCTGCTCTTTTCAGAGCACCAAATGGAAGAGGTTAGTCTGCTTGTTGTGGATGTTAAGACACACAGATCAATGGGAGGAAATGTGTGTTGTGGTGTGTGTGTGTGTTTGTATGTGTCTGGGCTGTTAGAGAAAGAGACAGAAATGTGGGGGGTTAACAGGGTGCAAGAAAAAAAAGAGTGAATGAGAAAGAGGAAAGACAGAAAGAGGTATTGATTTTCCCAGGTTAAGCAGGGCCTGTAATTAAAATGTTAATTTGAGAAAGAGAGCGATAGTGTACTGACAGCAGAGAGCGGGATAAGAGGACTGATAATCAGGACGACGGAACAGAGCGGTGGAATGAGTGAGAGAAGAGAAGGCGGTCAGAGGAAGACAGGAAATAGAAGAAGGAATGGATGAACTCAGGAAGAAATGAAAGGAAAGAAGAGGAAATGTTAAAAAAAAAAAGATAAATGTGATCCACTTGCAGAGATGAAAAGAGTGAGTGGAGCTGAAATGCTATTGTGATCAGAGAAATTAGAAGAGAAAAGAAGAATGAATATGATAGGGAGAGGAACAATGACAAACTCTCACCCTTACATTGATCAGACTTTTAAAATCAAACTCAACTTTTGATCCTGTATGGCCTAATATTTCCATGTGTTATAGGAAGATCAGCAGCCTTTTCAAGTCTAACTGAAGAAATCAGTATCATGTGGAGACTTCAGTTATAGAGATTAATATAAAGATGTAACTTTCAGACACCAGGGAAAGGCCTGGGGTGACAGTGTTAGAAGAGTTGGCAGTGCTCGATAATGTTGAGAAAATAAGTTGGAATGCAGTGATCAGCTGAGCAAACACCAAAAGGCCTGAAATGAACGACTACTGAAGTGCATGATGGCAGAATTGTTTCCATGGTTAAGAAAAACAACTTTACAACATCTAATCAAGTCGTAAGGAGGTACGCGACCCAACAGAGGATGCTTTTCATTTAGTGAGGACAAAAATAAAAGCAGAGAAACACCAAAGAGGAGATGAAGGCGGCTGCCTTGCACAGCATCTCAAGGGAGGAAATGCAGCATTTGGTGATATCCACGGGCTCTACCTTTAAGGTAGTCACTGACTGCAAAGGATTATCAAGGTGGTGGATTACAGACAAAACTACAAAATTTGTCTCACTGTCCAAAGCTGTCGGAGTGAAACAAGATTATTTCTTTATATTTTAAACAAGATGGCAACAGAATTGTGTGTGTGTGTGTGTGTGTGTGTGTGTGTGTGTGTGTGTGTGTGTGTGTGTTGGAGGATGGGTGGTAGAATCAGGGTGCAGGGCTAATAGGGTCTCATTAAAGAGGTTGCATTGTTAATTTGGTATGGCCCCTCTAGATCATTACCTAGCCCACTAATCACCCTGTCACACATACACACACACATTCTCACACTTACCCCCCCCCACACAGCTGTTTTGGGCCCATTAGATATAATCTAATTACTCTAACATCTAACTGATTAGTAGGGGAGGGAGGTGGAAGTGGACAGGGACGGACTTGCAGGTAAAAGAAGAGGCTCAGTGTGAATATAATGACTCAGGAAGGTGGTGTCAATCACTTGCCGGGGGTCAAAGGCCACCCTGCAGCCTGCATGGCTACATGGCTGAGCCAGCAATAACTGCCTGGGCAACAACATGCTCTGTTATTATGTCATTAACACTGAAACATAAATACAGCCTCTCTCTCTCTCACACACACACACACACAAATAAAAGGTGCGCAACTGAACATATGACTCCATATGAGTGATGGAGGATTGGTTGCCTGTGGCTGACAGAGCAGCACTGAGAGGGTTTTAGTGTTAAATGTTGCCTAGAGCTTGTACCTCATATTAACAACAGTCAAACTGCACCTTATATTTACAAACAAAAAAAAAAATTATGTCGCTGACATAGCAATAAAATGAACAGGCAGCTGGTTATTGACGTGAACATTTGACCTCTAACCCAGAGTGCTGCCTGTAGGCTAGAGATCCATATGAAGTCCAGTACAGCCATAGCAGAACTGGGAACAGGACTCTAACAGTCATTCATACTGTATGTAAGCTAGTGACAACTCTGGGTGAAGGTAAATGAAGATATCCATTGAAGATACACAAGAAAATACTTGCAGAAAAGAAAGACTGTAATACCAGGTTGGTCCACCACCGCACTCAGTCTCAACATGTGAGCTCTATGGGACCTCCAGAGTTTAATGAGAAAAAAGGCAAGCTGACTCCAGCGCTCTCAGACGCACAATGGAAGACATTTTTGTTGATGTGACTATCCTTCACATTTCCACCTCAGACATTCTAGGACTTCTAAGGGCTTGCTGTGGACAACCAGTGTGGTAATAATTAAAAATGACATGAATGTTTCATTCAAATTCCATTATATTAATTAAAGAAAACCTTTGAACAAAAGCCCAAAAGGCCCTTATGTTGATTCCTTTCCCCTTTGGTTTTTGGAGAAACCTTTGTGGGCACGCGTACATAAATAAACCCACTTGAGAAGCACATTACCTGCACTTCAGCAGCTGCCAAAGACTGCTTCTTTCAAGTGTGACTGTTTGTTTGTAGAGTACGTGTGTGGATCTCAGGAGATCAGGGCAGCAGCAGATCTTCTTTTGTAGCTTAACCTCAGTATTTATGCAAGTGTCTAGATTTGAGGTGCATATGCATGCCTGTTTGTGTGCATAAACTCACCATACTCAGCCCGCAGATGCTCTGGAATGTGCGGCTCATAGCCCTCTTTCTCTGGAACTTCATCAAAATCATCGTCATCGTCCTCTCCATCTGAAGAGACCTTTATCTGAGGAAGGGGAGAATTTTTAGCTTTTTAATCATTTTGATTTTCTATATAAATGTGAAAAAAAATTTCTTGCATTATTTCCTGAAAATGATGTCACAGGACTGTGAAAAACTAAGTACACCCTTACTACTTCAATAAAAATTAAGAGGGTAATTAGCAGCCAGGTGCTGCTAATCAAATGCATGTGATTAGCTGATCATCAGCTAGTGTGACCACCTCTATAAAAGCAGAAGTCTTAGTAGTTAGCTTGTCTGGAGCATTCAAGCATGTGTTAGCACAAAGTTGCAATTTTCCCTGGAGTGGACGTCCCAGCAAATTCACCCCGAAGTCAGACTGTGCAATGCTCAGAGAAACTGCAAAAAACCCCAAGGGCTACAGACTCTGCAGGCCTCATACAGCATGTTAATGTTAACATTCATGACAGTACAGTTAGAAAAAGACTGAACAAATACGGCTTGTTCGGAAGAGCCAGGAGAAAGCCTCTTCTCCCTAAAAAGAACATGGCAGCATGGCTTAGAAGTCATATCCAAACAACTCACAAGACCTCTGGAACAATGTCCTTTTTTTTTTTTTAATACAGACAAGATCAAAGTGAAGATGTCTGATCATAATGCTTAGTGGCACATTTGGCAAAAACCAAACAGAGCATATCAGCACAAACACATCATACCAACTGTCAAGCACGGTGGTGGAAGGGTGATGATTTGGGCTTGTTGTGCAACCACAGGATTCACCGTCATTGGCTTGATCAACTCCTCTGTATACCCCAGTATATTAGAATCAAATGTAAGGCCATCTGTCTAACAGTTAAAGCTTAGCTGAAACTGGGTCATGCACCAGGACCCAAGCACAGCAGCAAATCTATGACAGAATGGTTGAAAAAGAATCAACATGCTGCAATGGCTCAGTTGATCCAGACCTTAACCTGATTGAAATGCTGTGGCAGGACCTTAAACGAACTCCCACAAACCTCAAAGAACTGAAGCAGCATTGTAATTTAATGACAAAAAAATAAGGTGTGTGGGGGATGAGTTGTTTTTTTTAGCTATGAACGGCAGCATCCCCGAAAAGGTTTGTGAATCATGAAATTATAGCAATTTAAAAACCACAAAGTCACCATCACAAATAACTGGGGGCCCAACTTAATCACATTAATCCAATAGCCCGCACGATCCGTCGCCTCCGCTAACTACCGCAGTAATGGCTGCACCACTAGATGGCAGCATATACAAGTCAGTCACTGGATTCACTGATCATGTTGCTCTCCTGCAAAGGGCTGTGAGTTCACCTCAGCTAACGGGAGAGGAATGACAATGATAGTGTGTGTGTGTCATTTCCACGACAAAAATCTGTGTGTGTGCATACATTTGCATGTGGTGGTTTAACAGCTGAGGAGGCACACACATACACACAGTCACACGCTCCAGCCTAGCAGTATAATAATCACAGTGATTAGTGTTATGAGGGGCAGTAAAACCTAACATTAAACTAACCTCTAATTCCCAAAAGCCTCTTTTCATTAGCGTGTAACACCTGATTGTGTGTGTGAGAGCGATAGAAGGCTGCTGCGTTACCGCTGATAAAGCCCATTAAAATGTTAGAATTGGTTTACAAATAATGAGTCCTTGAATAATTACCAACGTGCCCCCCCCCATATACACACACACATTTACAGCTGAACCACAGCACAGAGTCAGTTAACCGTGTCACAAAGCTGTATACGCACCTCTTGATCCACTACACAGACACCAATTAAAACACTTCATATTACAATACTCAACATTCAGTTAACAAGCAACTAAACAATTAAAGCCTAATTACCTCTCATTAATGTGGCCACAAAAGCTGACATATTGCGGAAGAAGGTTTGAGAGGGAGAGAAATTAGACCCATTTATGACATAGGAGCAAATACCGCATAAGTGGATGAAAATGTCTATAAAAGGTCTCTGAAATAAATGTACAGTACCTTACTTTAGGATTATAATTCCACTGTTAGGTGTCAAAGAGAGGGGACAAATAACACGTCACAGAGAAAGGCTTACATTCTGCAAGAGTTAAATATGAGAAATTATTACAAACCATCACCCACTTAAAATAATGGCCTAAGTCAGTTTTATTTTTGCCTAAATCATCATATTTTCAACATCTGGGTCAGTTTTGTTTTTGTCTTTTATGAAAAACTTGAAAGAAATTATTTTAAGAGGGTGATGAAACGCTGACCTGCCTGCTATTTAACTGAAATAAGTGGCTGCTGTGTTTACGGTAGTTTGTAATGACCCTCACAGTGCAAATCACCCTAATGTGAAAGCACATATGCAGTTAATTCATTCACTGATCTCGTATTTTCCATGTTTGTTTATTCTGTGCTCACTGACTGTCAGAATTAAAGAGGGGTTTGAGCCACTGTGATGGCAACAATTATTCCTGCGTTTTTGTTTTTTCTTGAAATTAGCAGACAGCTAAAGCTGTGTGTGTGTCAGCATACCTGTGAATCAAAGCTGCTATGCCCATTATTTTGAGCATTACTAACATTAAAACGGGATAGTTATATAATAATTCATCTACCATACAGTTGTTATACAGTCTCAATCCTGAGAGACCAAAAATAATTTTTTACACCAGACTCTAAACGTGTCATTTTCAGAGCTAAAACTGGACATTTTAACATGGGAGTCTTTGTGGACTAACTCACTTTTGGAGCCAGCCTGAAGTGACAATTGCTTTTTTTGTTTTGTTTTGCTTTCTTATTATTATTTTGGGGCATTTTTCGCCTTTATTGGACACGAAGAGTAGAGAGTAGACAGGAAAACAGAGAGAGCAAGGGAAAATGACACACAGGAAACGCTCCAGGGCAGAATCAAACCCAAACCCCTGCATCCTTTCAGCATATGGATCACCTGCTCAGCCAAGTGGGTTTTTGACACTTAAAACCTGCAAGGCTGTGGTTTCAGTGAACCTCATCTGCTAAGGATGTGTGATGGTATATTTCAGACTCCATGTGTGCAATACACTAATATCACTGATTGCACAAATTTTTCTCAGCAGTTGATCTAGATCTAAATCACAAGTGAAAAATTCATCTTTAAAAAATTAAACGTCTATCAGCGTGTAACACTGCAGAAGGAGCACATCTCCCATGAGAGCGATCATTATTCCAAATGATCCGGTTATTCAAAGAACAGATGTTGCACAGAATGAACATAAAGCCTGAGACACTGACCCAAACGAAAGCTGAAAGACTAGCGTGAAACACAAGGGTAACATTTTAAACCCCAAACTTTCTCCATTACGCCACTCTGCTGCTACACTTATTCATCCTCGGAGGACAATGGATCCACACACAGCACATGTACACACACATTTACACACAGATATAGTCTCTATAGGTTTTGTGCTTGTCTACTTTAATCCCAGCTGGTTTATTCTGTTCTGATCAATGACCTAAAACTAAGAAGTGATCACCCAGCTGGAGGAAAATCCTGCCCTAACATCATCCCTTTTCCCCCTCTTTCTGCCTCTTTGTCTCTAATTCACCTTAATTTAATCCTGATAGCATCGAGTGCTGTCGGCCAGCCTGGCAGAGCTGTAAGTCTCACAGTAGAATTAGCTTTCCCCCAGAAACATTTTGCTGACGGGCAGAGCGGCTAAAATATGGCCTCTATTCCCCCACATGGCTGCATGGGGGGCTGCTTTGCATTTTAACAGAGCTTTGGTTTATTTCCCGAGATGCGCGCGCGCGCACACACACACACACACACACACACACACACACACACACACACACACAAGAAAATCACACAATAATGCAGAGTTCCCCACGGGAGATAAAAACTGCTTCTTTAACTGGAACTCTAGATCTAGCAGACAAATTAGAAGTGATAGTTTAAGTAAAGCGGAGCCATATGTCACTGTAATAGGAAAAGGACAAAACAAATATTGGTAACTTTCACATTAAAAACAGACCCAGATAGAAATAAAAATAGCTCCTGAACAGAGCAGAATAAATAAAAAGTTGTTTAAGTAAAGCAGGGCTATGTGTTACTGTAATGGCAATGTTTACTCACAGATAAAATAAAGCAGATTCCTGCAGGGCAACAGAGAAGGAAGAAAAATAAGCAGTTCTTTAACAAGCAAATAAAAAGAGATCTGTTGGAATTGGTTTCTAAAGTTGAGACCATTCATTGCTTGTGCAATAAAGCAAACTGAGCGCGTCTACAACGGCAACTACCTGCAACTTACCCAAAAAAACTCACTTCTTTCCACTAAATTGTCAATTATTTTCCCAAGTATTCAATTAGTCTATAAAAACATTAAATAGCAAATTCTAAGATATAAAAGTGTCATTGATGTGCACTGTGTGTCCAGGCGAAAGAATTTAGAGCATAATCAACTAAACTGAGAAACAGATCGAATCTTATTGCTGTTGGGCAGAACTAGGCACTAAACTAATCTGCCACCAGCATTGCCAAGATGTAGTTAGAAAAATTCACAGGTGTGTACTTAATATAAATATGAAGGTCAAGTTTGATGATGGTGTGGTCCAAGAACCCACTGACATCACAGCTGATGCAACACCATCAGAAAATTGTCGCCAGTTAAAAGTTCAATTTTGCCATCTTTAGATTTTATTTACTTTCAGTAAAAGCAAAGAAGTGAGTGTGTGTACAAGCAACCCCGGTGATGCAAAGCTCGGGCTTCAGATGGTTCCACAACCCAGTTTTCTACTCTTGGATCTGTATAATCATCTCAGGCACGCAGCCCCGGCTGTGAGCACAGATGCCGCACCCAAACTTCTGTTCCCAGCGGCAGCCAATCAGAAAGAAATCTGGCTCAAAGGCAAGGGGAGGGGTTCATAAACAGTTACTTTCAGATGGAGGATGAACGGAGGGGCTGCACTAAGGCCCAGTATAATACAAATACAAATCGATCTGAACTGCGAACCATTCAAAGCTAATCCAGTAGCGCTCAAGAATAAAAAATATGGAGGTGGAAATGAGCAGAACAGGTCCTGTGTAAACATGGCTTTGATTTGGTCTAAGCACCTTAGTTTCAATAATTAAAACCAGTGGAGATAAGACCTTTGTGATTTCACTATAACAATCCACAGAGCGCAACACTTGACAGAGCCCTGACCTGAACTCCACCCGGGGTTCAGCTGAGAACTGGACTGGTGACTGAGTCAGGCCTTTGCCACCAAAATCTCAAGAATTCGCTTTAGTCAGGCAGCAAATCCCAACACACGATGTTAAGCTTGAAACTCAAGGAGCGAAGGTCGTTAGAGTAACTGCACGCATTACGCTGTCCACATACATATGAAGTATCTGCATCAGATTGACAGCTGCGGGGAAAATGGAACAGGACTAGAAACTAAAGTATGTTCCTACCTCCACAGGTGTCTTGCTTATTCAGCTTCTATAGCATCGCACCCTCTATCCTCCCCCTCCTCCCTGTTAAGACTCTTATCCTTTATAAAAATGATGTGAGGGCGCCGCCTTGGACAACTGCTCCCCTGACTTCATTTGTCTCTTGGCAAGTTTGATGGCGCTGCGTTTAAAAACCCATTCAATCTTATAAACCAAAAATTAAATGTAGTCGACTGTGATGGGCACTCAGTGCATCTGCTATTTATATGCTAATGTACACTCAGGCTGCCAAGGTCTGGCAAATTATTACTGCACAGCCATAAGTCAGGTGTATGGCAGAGAAAGGGGCAGGTTAACCAGCACACAGACACACATGGAGGGCGAGAAGAAGAGTGAGAGGAGGAGGAAGCAAAAGGGAGAAGGAGAAGGAAAGAGGAGAGAACAAGGAGGTGAAAAAGCCTTAAAAGATGTCTACAGTGTCTGGGCAGACAAGTTATATATATAGCTCTCCAGCAGGCTATATACACACTCAGTGACTGGATAATTTCATTGTACATTTGAGGCTGAAATGGAAAACGTCTTTTGGGAATACTGACTGTCTCTAATGCCACCATTATCACAAGGCATTTCCTTTAAGAGAGGGCAAGCGAGAAACAGTTAGCTTAATGAACACATCACACAAATGCCTTTATAAACACGTAGTCATCTTCCTCGGAATATTATGCATAAATTACATGCACACATCTGTGCAGATATGAGAAGTTGGTGTGTAAAGGAATAACATGGACATGGGCACAGCTTAGGCTTCTATTTGGCACGACCTTCCACCCCACTTTGGAGTCAAAACTGCACCATTTTATCCTACTGATCAGAATCAAAGGACTAACCAGTGTGTCAGTAGGCCTTTACCAAGGAGTCTAGAACATAATATGTATCAATAGCACCTTAAAGCAAAGTCCTTTTAGAAGCCAGTTAAGCACTAGAAAGACTGAGCATTTATTTATATAGGCACTTTTTTGAAGTTCCTGTAAGCCATAACTGTATTATGATTGGTCGCCAGCCAATCCAGTTTGGACACTTGGAATAAAAATAAAATGTAAAGAGCTTTTTTCCCCAGCAAGTTATAGTTCTAAACAGAATGCACTAAAGTAGACAAAAAGCTCACTCCAGAGGGTGAATCCCACCACTCTCACTCTCTTTCCACAAAAGCACCCAACAAATGCTGTGGTTATGAGGTTATGATGCAGGAAATCCAGAAAAACAATAACTACACATACTATGCATGGATATACCTGCTACCACACAGATGAAACTCATGCATTCTGCACATGCGTCAGCTCAACACCACAACTGGCTCACGTGTTTCCCAATTTGTCTGCTAATTGGCTCTCTGGAGGCAGGGGTGGGGGTCAACTGCCATTGTTGCCTTCTTAATCATTAACTGCATTTACCTATAAAAATGCAGATAATCCATCTGTGAGAACCTGATTCAATCATTACCACAAGATATTACTTTTTCATATTTGTTCTGCTGAGGAGAACTGAAGTCTGCTGCCTCTGATTGATTCCAACATATTTACAAACTAATTAGGCCTAAAGCTTGCAGTGGAGCCTGACCTATTTGGGGCTTGATTTGCCACAACATCCCACATCTCTATTACCATCTTGCACTTCTATTCATTACTACCTAGAAAGGATCCCATGGGATCCATCTAATGAGAAAAAGCTTTCCACTCCCCTCTCCCTCTCCGTAGTCTCCTCTCTGCTGCTTTACCCCTATTATACTCCCACACCACCACCACCTACTCCAAACACACACACACACGCACGCGCACACACACACACACACAGACACACACATGGATGCAGCCTTTGTCTCTGGAGAGCAGTCAGCTTATATGATGTATATGGTGACATCTTTATTTCACTAACCTAGCCTGGCAGGTCTATTAGCCAGCCCGGAGCTTCTCAAACCTTCCCCCTGTCAGCAAGCTTATTCTCAACTGTCTAGTTCACTTCCCCCTCCCAGTCTGTCTCAATCTGTGATCAAAACAGTCATTATTATACATTCTCACCTACGACCATAGTGAAATGACCCTGCTGCTCTATTGTACTAGGAGAACTCCTGAAAGCTCTGGCAGGACACGCAGAATGCCCTGAAAAGGAGCAGAAGTCATTCAATAACTGAGAAGGTCTTGTGGAGTCCGGGAGCCTGGTTTGGTCCGGTGGACAGAGAGTCCCTCCAAGCACACCATTACAATCCCAGTGGATCCATCAGTTCCAATTTGGAAACCTTCTTTTTTCACACTGTCAGAGAGCCTTGATGAAACCAGACTCTGTCTGCTCTGATTTACTACATTATACTCCAGAAGCAGAACTACCCTCATTTATGATTCCATTTCCATCCAATCACATTTGACACATTATGACAATCCACAGTCTCTGAATCACCAAATTCTGATCACAGTTACGCCACCTCAAAGTGAGCTGGTGTACAAACTTCTCAGTAGTCATCCTTTTGTGCAATGCCATGTTTTTCGTATACAACTCCAAACTGCATTAATTTCCCATAAAACAATACTGAGGAGCAATGAACCTGTGCAGTACCAAGCAGCAACTTCAAGGACTGAAAAATTAAGCCGATGCAGAACCTTACCTTATAATGAAATTCTTGTTCCTGCTTAATTTGCTCCTAGATATATACAATATAAGCTTCTAATTAGACCTTTTTTCCCCCAAATTTGTTAATAAACTCAGATTTTTAGGACAGACTGCAATAGATGCAATTGCAGTCTGTCCTAAAAATTAAGCAACAGATGATCATCGACTACTCCACCCTTTTGTTCTTATGGCTCCAAAAAAAAAAAAAAATGAGAGCAATGGCCAAAATGATAAGACTGAGTCTTCAAATGGGACTTTGCAAACCACAGGAAACATCCATCTTTTATAGACAGTTTATGTGCACAACAGGACAAAAATCAACTGTGCTAAGGGTTTTTGGACTGGTCATAAAAGAATAATCAAGAATGAAAGGTGAGTGCCACTCTGCAAAGGGATCCACAACCTCCATGTTTTATTGATAGAATTTGTCTGGTTGATTCCTGACCCCACATGAGGTCAGCAAACTCCCTGTCCTCAGGACTTATATTAAACCCTTGTGGCCAAATCAAGTAGGCAAATTCACAAAGGTATTGAGCCAAGTAACTTTTGGAGTCTATGTTACGTATAGAACAGAGAGGCTGGGCCATTCAGAGAATGGATGTACACATGAGAAAGAGGGAGGGTTGGAAGAGAAATAGAGAGATAGTCTTTCTTTGTTTATCTCCAGTGAGAAACAGGCAGCCATATCCATTGTGCTGTGATAAGATGGGTTATCAGCAGTAAACAAGGCCCTGGCCTGTATGAATGGAGTCCAGAGTGACTGAATACACTCTTAAAAACAGATATGTTTAAATAAGTCTGCATGTCTTATCCTCTCCTAAACATTAGCCCACGTTTTCAGTTTGCAGGGCTCGACAGATGCATATAGGATTCTCATGTCATAGCTCTCACTGAAAACTCATTTCAAGCAGTCACTGTTCTAAAAAGTGTGCAAGGTGCTGCAGAAGATGCTACAGGAGACAGCGCTAAAATGCTGATGATGATTTATTGCAAAGTCACTCCACATGAAAACAGATATTTTATTTTATTTATTTATTTATTTATTTTACTAGCTAAATAGCATCTGTCTCATATCTGCAATTTCACAGCAATAAAATAATGTCTGGTATTAGTGGCTTACAATTTGTTTTTTAACCCCATGTCACAGCCTTCATTAGCAGACAACAAATTCAAGTGAGACAACAAAGAAAATTCCATCCATGGATACAGGTCCCAAGATGTGTTTGACAGCTCAACAGAAACTCAAGAGGGGAGCAGTCATAGCAGCCATAGGCTTACACCGTAATGTTTGTTCCCCCAAGGGACATCACACAAAAGGATAACATATACTAATGTATACATCGTATAACCTAAGAGCAGAATGCAAAATGTCCCCATAAAGCCCTGAAGCAGTGCCCTTGGCAAGTAATAACAGTGGACTGGCTGGTGACCATCAGTCTGAGAGGCAATGCAATAATCCAACCTCAGTAAGCACTAGCTGGTTATGACCATCTGCCCTACATCTAAAGAGCCCAGAAAGACTGGCGTAATCCTCTGATGGGTCTCCCTAACTCACAGCTAATGTTTGGGATCAAATGGCAGACTGAAGGTGCACCCTCCAACAGGATGTCACAAACTACACATGAAGTCTATTTGTTCATGCTGCAGACATCAGGGGTGGTAGATTGGCCCAGAGCTGTCAGAGTTTTAATCTTTGACAAAATGAGAAAACAAGAGGATCCACTGTTTTTACCAAGAATGCTAGTGATATCAGAATATGAAATATTAGAGATCAGTGAGCCACTCTCTAGGACTCTGGAGTTTAGAGTGAAGGAGCCAACTTCTTTTACAGGCACACCAATCTATAAACACTGCTGACTTATTTAAACTGCATGATGGAATTATTTAAACTCATTTCCAGCCTTCTGTCTTTTTTGCCTCAGCTACGGCCGGCCCAAACCTGGTTTTTTGTTTTTGTTTTTTTCATATCTGGATTGTATCCCAATTTATTAAAGAAACCCTAAACAGCAAAAAACATGCAATGTTAATATTTGCAAATCCAAGTGTAGTATGTGGACATATGGAGGTGAATGGAAATGTGTTTCAGATTTGCACAGATCTGTTTCAGTTCGAATGCTCTAGTTGCTTAGAATTATTTCAGTGTCTTGTAACAAAAATGTACCAAATGTACAAAAATAAAACAAAACATACTGAAAAAAGGCCAGTGTCCTAATGTGAACACTGAGGTGTCACTAAAGACACTCGGGTGTCACTAAAGATTAAACATTATACCAACCCACTGTATTCTGCTGAAACTTTAAGCTTCTTAACGTGGAAAACTCTAAAAAACCAACATGTTAGCATCCAGATTGCTAACGCTGCAGCTTCAACATGTAAAACCAACAGAGGATGCCACAGTACCTACATCCAACTTTTATATGTGACTGATTTGCATTCAGAGCCAGCCTCAAGTGGCCATTGGAGGAACTGCAGTTTTTAGAACCTCCACGCTGGCTTCATTGCTCAGCCACAGACACTGTCACTTCTACTAACCAGGCTACATTGCCAAATAGTTACAGACACCTCTGTCACCACAGAAATCAAACATACAAAAAGGTTCATAATGTGTGGACACATCTGTCATGATAACTTGCAAGTAACAGTGCAGGCGGTCTGTCCTAAAAATCTGAGGTGGCTGCATTCTGAATCTAATAAGAAGTTCTTGGATGCCAGAAACAAATTAAGCAACAACAAGAGTCTAGTGTACGGTACACAGAGTCCTATCAAGCTCCACCTACTAGGAAGCGAGTGTGTGTTTACTTACACGTTTTAGCCTGTAACCAAAAATTAAAGCTTACAGACACACAGGCCAGTCCCCCCCCCGTTTATTATTCTGAGCATACTTTCATTACTTTCCAAGCACAATGCAAATTCTTCACTCAACCATCCCAAATTCTTTTGTCATCGTTTTCCCTCATTTAGTAAACAAGTACCTCTATCTGCCTCCATAAAACTGCTCTTCTCTCTTCGCAGTTCAACCGTTATGGGAGACTATATTGAGAGGCCCGTTGAGAAAGAAACCAATCGTGCGGTGTGTCAGCAGCCCGACAGAGAAGGACCCAGTAATGGAAGGCCTTTTAAGGTTAAAAAGGAAAAGCTAATTATGATAAAGGGGCTGTGAGTTGCTGTGGTTATCACAGTGCTGGGCCTGCTGGTGCAGCAGACTGGTCCCCGACAGTGATAACCAGGCAGAGCAAGACGCCCAGTGCTCTGTCACTGTCACTCTGCCACTCTGTTCAGTTAAAGATGGATTCAGATGCTACAAATTGTATATACCCCCCCCAACACATAATGTACTTTGCATTCATTGATCCTTTAACACCTGAAATGGCAGCCTGCAGTTGATTTCCCTGGGATTTTTCTTTGTTTCTTCTATAAATTACCTGCGCTGCAAGCACTCAGCTCTACAACACTTAAGTGTTCATCATTAAACCATTTCAAACAATATGAATAAGAGCTCTCATGATATGACATTTATTCTGATTGGAGGGGACGGTTTCCTGCCCTTCTTGCTCAAACAGCAGCAGAATGGTGATGCTAAGCCAGATACAGAGGCAACAAGATAGACCTATCAGCTATCAAGTCATGGGGCACATTAGTGGTAGTGAAGTGAATGAATGGGTACATCCTCCCCCTTGCTCCCCAATTTCTTCTCTCTCCTCTAATGCATTATGCATTATGGTTGTGCCTTGCTACTATCACACCTCTCCCAAATGTCTCTACTATTAATATTTCCATCCTTGCTCTCTCTACCTCTCATAAGACTTGCCTCTAGAGGCCCAGGCAAGGAAAGATGTTTAAAGAAGAAAAAAAAAACGAGGACATTTTACAGCCATGCACATTAAAATCAAAAAAACAAAGATGATGTGCTGAAACTAGCCTGAGGTCAAGATTAGACTCCCTTGACATGGACACAGGTAGCTGCAGACACATGACTTGTCCCGATAGTGCTCCTCTCTGTGCATGCTTACAATGTAGCAGATGTGCAGCCACAAAAAGTTGGAGGCAACCCACAGCACCTCACCCTCGCTCTCCTGTGACAAATTTTATACCACTCGGACCCAAAGGGACCTTTGCATAATTGCAAAAAAAGCATAATAAATCCACGAAGAGCATCTACATGATAAAAAGGTCAAATAAACAGAAAACAGCGACGGGCCTCATTCACAGTGTACATGCTAATCTGTGTTTAACTGTGCGTCTAAACTTTACACACACAATTAAGGAAAGACAGACTTTCACAGAATGTGTATACACACATCTTTAAACTCTACCAGATCACCAGCTAACCTCTGAGTGAGGAATGGTAGGTTGCATGTTAGCTACACACTAAGGAAGTATAATTTCATACTACAGAAGATGGTAGTTTTAAAAATTTTCCACAGCTTAAAAGCCTCCCTGACTGACTTCACTCAGTCAGTATCACCGCTCAATGGTGATGGGTGCATGTGATGCTGCACCTCTTCTACTGACCACTAGATAGTGAGGTGTTGATGGAAACTAGAGTCCTTCTGGGACTAATACAAAGTAATCATCTACATACTCTTTTTATCAAACTGCCATCAGCAGAACAGTGTGTGTGTGTGCATGCATGTGCACGCACACGCAGACACACACACACACACAAACACACAGTGAGGGAAATAATTATTTGAGACCCTGTTATCCCCTACGACCCAGCCTGAACTCTGGCTCCCACAGATTGCAATCAATTACAGATACTTGTGATCTCAACTCGTTATGTGTATAAAGCACATCTGTCCACAAAATCTGTTTCTTCCATGCCAACCTCTCCACCTCGATGGGACAAGACCAAAGAGCTGTCAAAGCATGTCAGAAACAAGACTGTAGACCTGCACAAGGGTGGAAAGGGCAACAAGACCATCAGCAAGAAGCATGGTGAAAAGGTGACAAGTGCTGGTGTCATTATTCAGAAATGGAAGAAATATCAATCGCCCTCAGTCTGGAGCTCCATGCAAGACCTTGCCTCATGAGGTGAGGATGATCATGAGAAAGGTGGTGGATCAGCCTAAAAATTGTTAATAATCTGAATGCAGCTGGGACCACAGTCACCAAGAACATCATTGGTAACAAACTCTATTGTAATGAACTGAAATCTTGCTGCACCAACAAGGCACATGGACAGGCCCATCTTAAGTTTGACAGTGAACATCTAAATGATTCAGAGAAGGCTTGTGGCCAAATGAAATCAAAATCGAGCTCTTTGGCATCAAGTCGTCCCACCATGTTCGGAGGAAGAGAAATTCTGAGTATGACCCAAAGAACACCATCCCCACAGTCAAGCACAGAGGGCTTTGGGGCTGTTTTTCCCGCTAAGGGTACAGAATGACTTTACCGCATTGAGGGATGAGGGGCGAGGCCATGTACTGTAAAATCCTGGGCCTGGCTGAGGGAAGTATGGAAGAACCTCTTTCCCTCAGCCAGAACACTGACGATTGGTTGCGGGATGGGTCTTCTAGCATGACAATGACCTGAAACATACTCCAAGACAACAAAGTAGTGCCTAAAGAAGAAGCACATTTAGGTCGTGGAGTCGCCTAGTCAGTCTCCAGACCTCAATCCTATAGAAAATCTATGGAGGGAGCTGAAGCTTCGAGTTGCAAAGCATCAGCCAAGAAACCTAAAGGATTTAGAGAGTTTCTATAAAGAGGAGTGGGCCAAAATCCCTCCTGATGACCTGGTGACAAGAAACGTGTTAATACTGTGCCTGCCAACAAGGGTTCCGCCACCAGGTACTAAGTCACATTTTGCTTGGGGATCAAATGCTTACTTCACACATATACATATTCTGTCTATCTCCATTAAAATGAAACTACCGTAAAAATTAGAGACTGCTCATTTCTTTAGAAGTGAGCAAACCTACAAATTCAGCAGGGGATCGGATAATTATTTTCCCAACTGTAATAGATTGTATCAATGTCGATTTTGCATGTATATTTGAATGTAAATTTAAATAGAAATTGTATTCCACATGCTCTTGGTTTTGGAAAAACTTTTACACACAAGATATTTCACTGTGATGTGATTTTAACATTGTTGAGAGTGAGGCTTGAGTCAGAAGTGTGGCCATATTCGGCTGGTTGTAGCCATCCACCGCCAAGGCTGATTCTTTGTCAGGTACAGCAAAATCAAACAAACACGAGGACCCAATTTAGGTCTGGATGTACATTCCTCGATGTAAAAGAAAAACCTTTTAAAGGGAGTTGATGACATTTTGAGTGTCCTTCGAGAAATGACAGTGCTGACTCAAGAAAACTCTTCTTCTATGGGACTCCATTAAACTTCTCTCTCAAAATACAAGGAAGGTTTAAAAAGCAATTTATTTTAATGTGAGTTCTGGTTGAGGAATAAGTGTTCCTCTATAAACATACTCAAGTTGCTGCCAGAGGAGAATGCAATAGAATTTAGAGAAACAGGATGCCTTTTTTCCATCAGTCACTGCAGGCTGATGAAATCAGGCAGTCAGTTATCAACAAAGCATTCAGCAACAGCTGTTCTATCAAACTGCATCACTCCTGTACCACCATGTATGTAATGTAGAACTCCTCACTTTGACTTACAATGGAATGCTGCCATCTGCTGGTTATACTCTATATGAGCACAAATTAAATCTGCTCATTCTCAGGCATGTTAAATGTAACCAAACCAACAATCCCGCATGTTGAGTCTGATTTTAATGACAATATTCTAAAACACTGCTTTACTACACATTGTAAAAATGTCCGTAACTCACCACTTTGCAGACCCTGGTCTTATAGTCAATGTGAAGCTCCTTGTGTTTCTGCAGTGCAGCTTCCAAAGACCTCTTCAGATTGAGTGCTCTTCTCAACAGCTGCTGCTCAGCACCTGACTTAGTGAAAACCTACACACACACACACACACACACACAGGTACAAGTAAACCAGAAATACAGGTAAGATGGCCAAATTGTTAGTCAGACAGCTGGACGGGCTTTCCTTAGTTGCCAGTGAGAAATTAGAAACAGACACAAAGAAAAGTATAGATTGTACAGTGCCAATGGTTTGTCACAAAACAGTCACATGTATGCTAGCAGCAGAGGGACTTATATGAGGGGCTATGTTTGGATTGGTGGTTTGAGCCCCTGTTAAGATGCTGGTGTCTCCTCATCCTGAGATGCCTTTTTCTGTAGCTGATCCCTGACAAAATAAGCATAATAAACAAAAATTTGGCTAAACTAACATTAAGAACATTAATGCATGATGGTTTCAACTGAGAACAGCAGTCCGTGCAGATATTAACATGTTTATTTTCTCTAAAGAGTAACACAGGGTGCAGTTAACACACAGGTAGGCTCTCTCCAAACTCTCGGAACAATACCAGAAAGTTAAATATTCTTTTCTATGCCATTTTCCATTGGCTGAAAAAATAAAACATTTTCTTCCTTGAGTCTTGATTGGATAAGCTGAGCTCACTCGTGCCCACTGCTGCTGCTGATGTGGTTAGTATTAGAATTACCAAACATCCTCAAATAAGTGCGTGTGTGTGTGTGTGCTGACCTGAACCCAGCTCTGCACAGCTGGCAGGTGTTTGCTTGTTATCAGTTTATGAAGGTCTATCACAGTGGAAACCACTGGCTCATTATCCTCCGTCTCTTTCACATGAAGACCTAGCAGTAAAGCAGAAGAGAGAAAAGCAGAGTTTACCTTAAAGTAAGCTCACAACTAACCCTTTTTTTTTTTTATTAGTAAGAAACAGTATTTCAACACGCCCTCCCTGACACAACCCTCCCATTTATCCAGACTTGGGGTACATTAGGTCACGACCTCTTGAGGTTGGGTTTGTGTCTCCTCCTGGAATCAAATCCGGGACCTTTTGCATTTAAGCTGTAAGTACTGACAGGGCCTAGAAAGAGGGACCATACTTCTTCCATGCTGGCTTCTCTTCACTGACTCCCTGTTAAATTCAGAATCAAATTTAAAATCCTTCCTCTCACATAAAAGGCCTTGAATCATCAGGCCCCATCTTATCTTAAAGGCCTCGTGGTACCATATCACCCCAATAAAGCACTTTGCTCTCTTGTGGTTCCTAGGGGATTTAAGAGTAGAATGGGAGGCAGAGGCTTCAGCTTTCAGGGCCCTCTTCTGTGAAACCAGCTCCCAATTTGGATTCAGGAGAGAGACACCCTCTCTATTTTTTTTAAGATTACGCTTAAAAGTTTCCTTTATGATGAAGCTTATAGTTAGGGCTGGATCAGGTGACCCTGAACCCTCCCTTAGTTATGCTGCAATAGGCCTAGGCTGCTGGGGGGCTTACCATGAGTGTTTCTTCTTCATTCACCTCTTTTCGCTCTGTGTGTTTATACCCCACTCTGCATTTAATCATTAGTTATTATTAATCTCTGGCTCTCTTCCACAGTGTGTCTTTCGTCCTGTCCCCATCCCTTCCACCCCCAACCGGTAGCGGCAGATGATTGCGCCTCCCTGAGCCTGGTTCTGCTGGAGATTTCTTCCTGTTAAAAGGGAGTTTTTCCTTCTCACTGTCGCCAAGTGCTTCCTCATAGGAGGGTCGTCTGTTTGTTGGGGTTTTTCACCTTGAGACGACTGTTGTTGTGATTTGTCACTATATAAATAAAACTGAATTGAATTAAGGTGAACTTATGTTGTCACTTAATTGGTTTCGCTAACACCTTAACAAGATGGACTATTATAGCCCCGGTTTGAGAAACCTTCTCTAAGCTGTTGCTTTATGCTCAGTAAAAATATGATATATTTACTGTGGATGTTGCTGACCTCACATCTGGGGCCCAGACACGCTCAGTGCTCTGCTCATAGCAACCTCATGATACCAATATTTGGAAATCTGCATATGAAGCTATGAGTTATTTTAAACCCAAAAACACTTCTAATACAATCACATATTTATAGGCTTTAATGAAACAAGTGTGAAAACAATCAAAAGGCACACCTGGAGCATCATCTACTCTAATTACCCATCATCTGCCTTGTGTCTAAATAGTGTTAGCTGTCCTGCCACTGTCTGCTTCCATTTCTATACTACTAAAAAGGGCATTGTAAGAGTAATTTTTGAACGTTAATTACTGTAGTTTCTGCAGTCATACATAATACTTTTTTTAGTGCCTTTTTGAAATAGACAAGCATGTGCACTTTCAGCACTATATTCAGTTCAGATACAAAACGGGAGAGTGAGTCAGTATGTGTGTTAGTTAAAAATCTAACTTGACCTTCCTTAATACTTCACTAAAGTCAGAAAGTAAAGAGGTACAATCTGACACCCAGGCATACATATAAATGGTTACATGGTACTGCATATGCCTTGCCAATTTATAAGGTACAAAGTATAAAATGTACAGGTTAATAATGTTCAGAAAAATATGAGACTTTTTTTGGGGGGGGGGTTGTAGTGTGTTCAAAAGTGTCACTGTTATTTTGTTCACTGGAATTTCAGTGTCATGTCTTCACATGTGTGTGTTCTACCCACCAGGACTGAAGTTCAGGTCCAGACTGTAGGAGTGAGAGATGAGCCCGGAGTTCCTGATAAAGTCTTCATAATCTGCCTCTTCCTCTTCATCATCTGCCTCTTCCTCTTCATCTCCCACACTACTACCTTCCTGTTCTCCCTCATTTCCTTCCGCTTCTTCTTGCTCTGCCTCCATGTCTCCCTTCTTCTCTTCACTAATTTCACCTTCCTTACCCTTGTTAATTTCCTGCTTATTCCCGTCCTCCACACCTTCAGACCCTTTCTTCTCTTTTTCCCTCTCACTTTTCCCTTCCCTGTTGTTTCTGTTCTCCTCTGTCATTACTCTGTCTCCTTTCTTTTCTTGTATCTTCCCCTCTCTGCCATCAGCCCTCAGGTCTTTGCTGCAGCAGGGCTGATCATCATCTGAAGGACACTCATTGGCTGGTTGGGAGTTGGAGGGGCTGCTATTGGTTGTTTGGATGTATGTGACGTCAACCTCAGGGAAAAGCAGCCTCATACAGGATTCCATCTCTGCCAGTGTTGCTTCTATTTCTTGGCTTGACTCTAACAAAGACATAAACCTAGTTAAAAAAATAAAAACACTAGAAAAGTCTTCAAACCCACTGCTTTTATGCATTATGGAATTGCCATTAGAAGCAGAGAATAATGCAGTATAGTTTTTACCCTCCATGTCTTTAGCTGCTGCTTCCACTTTCTCCTTATAGATCCTCTCCATTCTCCTCTGTCTCTCATCCTCTCTCCTCCTCTCTGCTACTGTTCTCGCCTCAGCATCCTGGAAGTCCACCTGAAAACATGCACACCTCATTGCAATTACAGGTGCTGGTCATAAAATTAGAATAGCACAAAAAAGTTGATTTATTTCAGTAATTCCATTCAGAAAGTGAAACTTGTATATTATATTCATTCATTACACACAGACTGATATATTCCAAATGTTTGTTTCTTTTAATTTTGATGATTGTAACTGACAACTAATGAAAACCAAAAATTCAGTATCTCAGAAAATTAGAATATTGTGAAAAGGTTCAATATTGAAGACCCCTGGTGCCACACTCTAATCAGCTAATTAACTCCAAACACCTGCAAAGGCCTTTAAATGGTCTCTCAGTCTAGTTCTGTAGGCTACACAATCATGGTGAAGACTGCTGACTTGACAGTTGTCCAAAAGACGACCTTTGACACCTTGCACAAGGAGGGCGAGACACAAAAGGTCATTGCTAAAGAGGCTGGCTGTTCACAGAGCTCTGTGTCCAAGCACATAAATAGAGAGGCGAAGGGAAGGAAAAGATGTGGTAGAAAAAAGTGTACAAGCAATAGGGATAACCACACCCTGGAGAGGATTGTGGAACAAAAGCCATTCAAAAATGTGGAGGAGACTCACAAAAGAGTGGACTGCAGCTGGAGTCAGTGCTTCAAGAACCACCACGCACAGACGTATGCAGACATGGGTTTTAGCTGTCGCAGTCCTCGTGTCAAGCCACTCTTGAACAAGAGACGGCGTCAGAAGCGTCTCGCCTGGGCTAAAGACAAAAAGGACTGGACTGCTGCTGAGTGCTCGTAAGTTATGTTCTCTGACCAAAGTCAATTTGGCATTTCCTTTGGAAATCAAGGTCCCAGAGTCTGGAGGAAGAGAGGAGAGGCACAGAATCCACGTTGGCTGAGGTCCAGTGTAAAGTTTCCACAGTCAGTGATGGTTTGGGGTGCCATGTCATCTGCTGGTGTTGGTCCACTCGGTTTTCTGAGGTCCAAGGTCAACGCAGCCGTCTACCAGGAAGTTTTAGAGCACTTCATGATTCCTGCTGCTGACCAACTTTATGGAGGTGCAGATTTCATTTTCCAACAGGACTTGGCACCTGCACACAGTGCCAAAGCTACCAGTACCTGCTTTAAGGACCATGGTATCCCTGTTCTTAACTGGCCAGCAAACTCGCCTGACCTTAACCCCATAGAAAATCTATGGGCTATCGTGAAGAGGAAGATACGATACGCCAGACCCAACAATTCATAAGAGCTGAAGGCCACTATCAGAGCAACCTGGGCTCTCATAACACCTGAGCAGTGCCACAGACTGATGGACTCCATGCCACGCCGCATTGCTGCAGTAATCCAGGCAAAAGGAGCCCCAACTAAGTACTGAGTGCTGTACATGTTCATACTTTTCATGTTCATACTTTTCAGTTGGCCAACATTTCTAAAAATCCTTTTTTTGTATTGGTCTGAAATAATATTCTAATTTTCTGAGATACTGAATTTGGGGTTTTCATTAATTGTCAGTTATAATCATCAAAATTAAAAGAAATAAACATTTGAAATATATCAGTCTGTGTGTAATGAATAAATAGAATATACAAGTTTTACTTTTTGAATGGAATTACTGAAATAAATCAACTTTTTCATGATATTCTAATTTTATGAACAGCACCTGTACATGAAAACTGGAAAACGTATATAGTAACTCTGACTGCTGACAGCGTTGGATTCTGTGGACTCTTATGTCAACTATACACATGCAGAGTTTCATGACTGCAGCTTGAACAGTTGTGATGCTATTGTGCTAAAAAAAAAAAAAAAATCTTCCCATCCACACAGAGATGAACACTAACCACAACTGCCTTCATGGCAGTTCCTCATTCACAAGGTCAAAATAATACCAGTCATATCTTTGCATGTATGGTTCTTTAACATGTCTTTATAGATTATTGCCATCATGCACTTCACATTTCTGGAATCTAAGGCACTTTCACATGTTGCCAACAGGGAAACTGAAGAGTACCCTATGAATGAATACTCATAGCATGGCTGAAGGGTGTTTCTCTGGACTCTGCTTATTTCACTTTCATTTATCAGCTCTTACGGACCTCAGGATCATGACACCACCAACACAGTGCATTATGGGACCATTGTTCATACAAGTCTGACCTGTGTACATGACATACAATGGGTACGGAAAGGTAAATTCTGGTAAGTAGTTTGGACTCTACTTTGCACAGAATTACTCTCAAAAACTCAAAATGTGATCTCTATTTGCACTTTATATAGGCTTGCGTCTATCCCAGCTGTTATAGGGTGAGAGGCAGGGTGAACCCTGTACAGGTCACCAGCCTGTCACAGGGCTAACCACAGACTTTCAATAATATTCAGGTCTGGGGACTGAGATGGCCGTTCCAGAACGTTGTACTTGTTCCTCTGCATGAATGCATTAGTAGATTTTGAGCAGTGTTTAGGGTCGTTGTCTTGTTGAGGTATCCAGCCCCGGCGCAACTTCGACTTTGTCACTGATTCTTGAACACTGTTCTCAAGAATCTGCTGATATTCACTGGAATCCATGCGACCCTCAACTTTAACAAGATTTCCAGTACCTGCACTGGCCACACAGCCCCACAGCATGATGGAACCGCCGCAAACAGTGACTCTGTTTGTGGCGTGTGCACAGAAAAGGCTTCTTCTGCATTACTCTCCCATACAGCCTCTCCTTGTGCAAAGTGCGCTGAATAGATGATGTTGTAGGTCTTTGGAGCTGCTCTGTGTGTTGACTATCACTGTTCTCACCATCCTTCGCCTCTGCCTATCTAAGATTTTTCTTGGCCTGCCACTTCAGGCCTTAACTAGAACTGTGCCTGTGGTCTTCCATTTCCTCACTATGTTCCTCACAGTGGAAACTGACAGCTGAAATCTGAGACAGCTTTTTGTATCCTTCCCCTAAACCATGCTGTTGAACAACCTTTGTTTTCAGGTCATTTGAGAGCTGTTTTGAGGCTCCCATGTTGCCACTCTTCAGAGAAGATGCAAAGAGGAGAAACACTTGCAAATGGCCACCTTAACCCTTTCTCATAATTTGATTCACCTGTGTATGTAGGTCAAAGGTCAATGAGCTTACAAAACAAATTTTGCGTTCCAATAATTAGTGCTAAAGGTATTCAAATCAATAAAACAACAAGGGTGCCCAAACTTATGCACCTGCCTAATTTTGTTTAAATAATTATTGCACACTTTCGGTAAATCCTATAAACTTTCACTGTGTTTGTCTGCTATATGATATATTTAACTGAAATTGCTGATCCAAACAACCAATGATTTATAAAGGAAAATCATGAAAATTATCAGGGGTGCATACCACTGTAAGTAGGTCACCTGCTCAGTGAGCTAAACTGGCACCCTTTAGTGTTCTTTCTTGCTTTAAAAAAAAAAAGTGTTCATTTCTCTTTCTGTGTGTAACCAAAACAACAAGACCAGCTTTTAGGATTTAGATGACGCTGATTTTAGTTGTTTCAAACTCACTGTTAAAATCTCTCTCTCACCTTTTTAACCTGTTTGAGAAAGTGGTAGCCCAGTGCCAACTTCTTATAAGCAGAGCCATAAGACGTTTGCCATGATTGCACAGTCTGGATGGCCAGTGCCCTCAGCTTCCTGGCTACTTCTTTAGGAGGAGGGAGGGGCAGCTCTGAATCTGTCTCCACCGTCAGCTCCAAGAACTCCTGCCGAAGGAAGAGACATGGGCGAGAACACGGGAAGACAGACATAAAAATGCTGAGCGTCTGTATCATTTCTTTATGAACAGAATTTGTTCCTTAGTAGATTTGTGGACAATTATTAATGATGTCATTAACATCATCATTCATTGGAGCATGTGTTTCATGTTGTGCACTCAGACTTGACTGGGTCTGAGAGAATATCTGAATTACAGAAGAACTGATGTTACTATAGGTAGACTGACTCTTTATGTAGGAATGTGGGATTCCCGGGTTTCTCACCATCTAGCTACTGCCAGCTGTTCAGTGGCCTAGGTCAGCTGCTAGATATGGGGATCCCCACGTTCTCCATTTCAGTCAATAATGGTCAGATGGTATATCCATGATTAGACTAAGCCAATCAGGCATGAAAAAAAAACGCCACATATTTTTAGCATATACTATCATAGCATTCACAGCTGGAAATCCTCCTTGTTGTTTACTCCACTTCAGATAAATAAAGTGTGCAAATGGTACTAAACATCCAGCAATATGAATATCGTGTTGCATGTCTTTGAAGAGTAAAGAACATGTCCAATTTCATGGCTCAACTCCTTGTGGTTTTGGAGTCTATAGTAGTGATGGGACTGCTATGCCGAGGCTTCAGGGCTCATGTTTAATACTTTTGCACAGTACTGTAGCAATATGGTGACTGCTATCATTATTCTCACCTGAATGAGGAGTAAATCCGTAGAAACACAGGTGCTGCAGTGTTTGGTGTGGACTGAATGCTATCAGATGTTGCTGATTTACCTGGAAGTTGTCCACTAGCAGTGTCCTGAAATGGTGTGATCTTGAGAAGAGCTCACTGGCTATCTGGAAGGCAGATAGTCTGATCTCAGCATGTTCTTGGTTTAGCTGGGACATCACTGAGTGGTACACGTGGTCTATGCAGTCATTAGACACTCTGGGAGGAATAGAGGACAGATGGAAAATTAAACCAGTGATTGCTTCTTATAATATTATGAATCAGAAAGTTGTAGCTTGTGTCTGTTTTAAATCAGTGTTAGGTGTTTACATGTAAAAGGTTCAACCAGCAGACTAGATTGATTGTATATAGCTTTCAACTAAACATATTTGAACCATCTTTCTCTCATTCTAACATGTTTTAATCTGGAGCATTCCAATTTCTTCAGCTCTGCAAACATGCAGCAGCTGTCAGTAAATGCTGTCAGTTTCCACTCAGCAGGGATGTTGTAGGAAACATCAAGTTAATAATAGTTGTATAACGGTCTACAAATATACTTTGCTTCAAAGCAACTCTTTTCGTTTGCTCTTTGTGTAAATATTACTTGACTTGTCCATGAACTTTATCAGTACATGGGAAATTTTGGGAGAATGAGTACATCCTGATTTATGCCCTCTGTGGTGTGCTAAGTAAACCTTGTTCTACTCTTGAGGCATTCTGTGCATGCGAGTGTCTCCCCTTCTTTGTTGTCAGATACCTACAGACCTGACTCTGTCTATATCTGACCCCTTTGAAAGGATTGTCATAAGTAATATAAAACAACACTTTGGAGCCTTGCAGTCTTTAAATTGTTTCACAGTTCCACAAAAGGGACTGTGCTTGGCCAAATAAAAGCCTGCTGGCCCCTTACATGGTACACCTATAACTAAATAAACCCTGTGTAAATAATGACACCATACTTGCACAGCTTTTTGACCTCCCGCATTTTGTCTTGGTTGAGCTGCGGCTGTCCCGATGTGGTCAGTTCCTCCACCAGCTCCGACAGACGCTCCCTCTGTGATAACTCCATCACTGTTCATCAGCACACAAAGAACACAGACAAACTTTTAACTAATAGGATGTGGCAAAAGACATGTTACAAAATGGTAAACTTGTACCCTGAATTAAAACCTGTCAAGTTAATGAGGGGTGTAAAATCGGACAAATGAAAATGCTGATGTTACAGAAAACCTATTAGCATTTTAGGTATATCACAGGGTACTCTGTTATTTTAAGCAAATCATCTGCCCATTATTATTAAAGCGCCAGTATGATAACACGTTAGCACTCAGCTAATAATACACAAGAAAATAATTCAGTATCTGTAAACTTTCAGCTCACTAGCTAAAAAAAAAATTTAAAAAAAAAATCCCAAAATTTCATACAGTCATTTAAGGCTAAAATCCACCTAGCTGCAACATTGCTAACAAATATAAACACAACGGTATCCGTCGGGTCGGTTAGCCAATTACCGGCTGCCAGCTTCTTTTAAAACACTGAAGTCCAAGAAGTTTGACAGCTGTCAGTGCCGTGTGACCTCCGTGAGCCCTTCTTTTCATGACAAAGGCCAATAAATGAACGGCAGCCGTTTTATCCTGTTTACATACAACAACACAGTTATACGGCTCCAAAGAATTAAATGTCAGGCATTTCCTGAAAGCATATGTACTACCGGTTGAACTTTTCAGAATAAGAGCCTTAAAACCCACAATCTGCCAACTCAAACATGCAGTCACCATCTGTGGTGGCCCCCTCTGAATAATGCTTGTTCCCTTTCAGTGGATTCACTCGGTCAGGGTCGGCAGGAGACCACATGAACTGGGCGAGCAACCAACTTTGATAGGGGGGCACTGGGCACAAATCACTTTGCAAAAAACAAACAAAAAACTTCTTTACTTAGGTAAAGGTACAGGCTCTCAAATGTATTTACTGTAAGGAAGTAAAAAAATCGCTCCTTGAAGGACATTTCTACCAACTATTTCTGTGCAAAGCTAGCTGAACTTAATATAATAATAAAATAATTTTAGTGTATGCAAATACAAACATTTTTCCCCATGGCCTCCAAATCTAAACAGAAAAATTAGTACAGTCTGGGCGATTCGATTGGCTCAGAATGGGAAAACATCACAACTCACAATAATTTCTGGTGGGAGCTACAGTAGATTTTGTGTGCATGTGTGTTTACAGGCTTTGATCAGCTGACGGAGGTTTACTGCTCTTTGTGGATTTAAACAGCTGAATTCAACACGATAACCCACTGATTTCACAAGTTATCTTGTGGGGGGCTGGAGCCTATCCCAGCTGTCACAGGGCGAGAGGCAGGCCCTGTACAGGTCGCAGTTGGTATAAAAGTTTAATTCAGTAAATGAATCTAAGCATCATCAGCTTAAATTAAAATTCATCTCTGCTACACTTGATGTAACCTGTAACTCTGACCATGAACACCACAGCTGCTGTGCACCAGTCCAACACAGAGCTTTACTGTAAATTCACAAACATGAATTTACATGAAATTACATGACCTGCTCATCCTCCACTAAACTGCAGTATTTTCAAGCAACTTTTAAATAACATAAATTTAGTGTCCCTCAGTTTGTTTCACAATATGAAAAACAATAATTTCACATCATAAACAGATCAAATATCTGATTTTAAAAATGAGGATTATTACATGTAAGCTTTAAATTTGCAGTGTATCAAATGTCCCTGAGCAGTCCGTACTTTTAAATCTAACCTCTCTTTCTTCCACCTTTCTCCATCTCTGAGTGAAGTTCTCTCTCATTCTGGGAAGTACAGCAGCTGGACCTTTAGATCGCGGACACGCTGTGTGACAAACTGCACACAAACAGTTTGTGTGTTTGCTGTTATTTGTTGAGCTGATAGAAATGTTGCGTTTCAAATTACCTGCTACTTAAAAATAAACTTACTCCCTTTATGCTCCTCTTCTGTAGCACTGGTTAGATGCTGAAGTACCGCGACCACAACTTATGGACATCTGCATCAAAAAGTTGTTCCAGATCATTCCGGCCCCTGAGTACAGCACTATAATTGAAGTATAGTTTTTGGCTCTTTCATCTCTTTGTATGCGATAGGCCCCTGTGATGGATACATCAATCTTATTATTTTCCCCTCCATTTAAGCTCAAACCAGTTTGACATTTGAAGGGGCACAGTGCTGTAACGAGATATTTTCTACGAATACAGTGGATCAGTGGACTCACCACACATCAGGACAGCTGACTGTGAGCGCACAATATCCTCAACACATTTCCATTTGTTTTGCTATTTTTGAGAAGGGTCATGCTTTAAAACTAGTTGCACAATGACCTCTTTTTAGTTTCAAAGAAAAATGAGAGTACCGCCCAAAGTCTGACCTGCATAAGCCTATCCGCTCAGTGGCCTCAGTCATGCTGGTTGAAGAGTGCAGTCATTCAAGGGGGGGTTCAGAGTAAGAAGGAAAGGAGCCAGTTTAGGGCCGACGAGCAGAAGAGGATTGCTGGATGGATGAATGATCCCAAAGAAATGAACAGTCTCTAGTTCAATTTTAATGGAGAGAGAATATTAACCAAAAGTCCAGAAAAAAACATTACACAAAAGTTATAAATTGATTTGCAAGTCACTGAGTGAAATAAGTATTTGAGCTCCTACAACCCATCCAGAATTCTGGCTCCCACAGAGTCTAATCTATCTGCCACAGGAACACACAACCAATCAATTATATGTAAAAAGCACGCCCATCTACAGAATCAGTTTCCTCCATTCCAGCTACTCCACCACCGTGGGCAAGACCAAAGAGCTGTCAAAGGATGTCAGGGACAAGATCGCAGACCTTCACGAGGCTGGACTAGGACAAGGCTACAAGACCATCAGCAAGAAACATGCGAGGAGCTTGTTATTGATGTAAAGGCAGGTGGGACCACAGGTACCAAGAACACCATTGGTAACACACTACACTGTAATGGATTAAATTTCAGTTTTTGCCCCCCTCCTTTCACATCTGAGGAGCAGAGGAGGCTGCATTCTCTATCTGGTGCGTGTGTTACATACCGACATCGACTGCACTCAAGGGTCTCCGTTTGTCTCAGGGTGTGAGGGCATGTTCCATTGTCCTTTCTGCTGCGTCTATCATACACTAGGGTGACGGTGGCCCGACTCCAGCTAAGTGGCTGCTCTGCGGGATGTGTATACATTTCCCAATGCTATAAGCGTTATACCAATGAATCGACTGAAAAGGAAGGAAGTATTATGTCTATAAGTTCGATCCCTGAAGGAGAGGAATGAGGTATAAAACCAGGTTGCCCTGCAACGCGGCTGAGCTCGATAAACAGCATCTATCAAACTGAGGGATGACTGTGATGACCTGTGTGCATATGTGAAGGTGGGGCCGCACGTCACCACAGAACATCTGCTTTAAAGGTGTGAACAAAGGTGTTTTCATCCAGGACACGCAGGGGCATGATATCCCACACTGTGTGTTGTACCTCGTTCCTCTCCTTCAGGGAACAGAAGTTATACACATAAAACTGCTCGTCTATCTGCGTCCGTTATTGATCGGGATAGTGTCAAAAATGTGTGCTACAACTGGCCTGTGGGCTGCTCTTGTTTGTGCTGCTGTTGGTCCGTCATCCATCTGTGGAGAAGCGTGAGCTTTTACAAAGAGCTGAAGTGAAATTGAGCGTTAAAAACAATGAAAAGTGTCCACTGCTGCCACTACCTGTAGTTTCCATGCAGGATTTTTGACCTTTGATGGGTTTTTTCCAGGCTTTTCCCAGTCCTGGTGTACTCCTTCCTTTTTCCGGCCCACTTGTCAACCAATCAGCATTCGACCAACGCATAGGTCATCCATGTCTAGCGACGTGCAGTTGGGATTTTGGAGGACTGCAAAGGAGCACGTTTACAGTGGGTGACACCCTCTCTCCGTTCAGCGCCATTTATTGTACCGCAAATGTGTGTCTGCCTACGGGTTTCCGTTCAGACAGCGTGCAGAGGGTTTTTACAGAGATGGAATCTTTTTGAATCCTTTAACAGATTAATTTAGAAGATCGACCTCGAGCGATCAGCTCCTGAGATAAAGCACGCTCCAGAGGGGAACATTTAAAATTAAGTTTAAAGTACAGCTCTGGGCTGTGTGGCCATAAGTCATTTACTCCAACATACATTTATAGAAACAACATTTTAAAAATAAATTTGCATATAAAATGATCAACCCAAAATAAAATCAGAGAATGGACGGTTTCAAGTTTACATTGTCACTTATCAGGTCCCTCAGGTTCCATGCCTGAGGCCTACAAAGCAGGATCTGGGGCTAAGCAAGGCAACTTAAGGGTGAACCTGAGTTTTCATTGTTGTAAAGGTCATTCAGTTCTTAGGGGTACACCGCCAGAGCAACTTAGGCTGTAGACTTAAGCTGTTCTAGAGCAGGTTATGTTTGAGATCAGCAGATACTTCACACTGCCTACTGACCAATCAAATCTCTGGGGTGGGGGAAAAAAGCATTCCTGAGCCTTCAGTATGCAGATGACTTTCTGTACACTGTCGTTCTCTGATGAGTATTCCCAAAAGCACTTTTACACCAGCTTATCCCCCCCCCATTTCTTTGGTATTTTCTAATTTTAAAACAATTTTATTTTTATAACCTTAGCTTTGTACTAGTTCACCTTATATAAATCTGCAGGTATGCTAAGCCCATGTAAATTCTGTTTATACTGGTTCTTGACTTGCTCTCAGACACTGAGGGCTGCAACTGAAAAAAATAAAGCTAAAACTGTCTCACAAACATCTGACAAATATATTAATTTAAGAAAATAACTGCAATTAGAATCAGATCCTCATGCACCTTAATGACAGAGCTGTGACACTGATAACCTTTACCTTACAGTCCATCTGTCCTGGCTTCAATAAGACTTTATTTATATGGCACTTTTTCAGTCTGACTCACCAAAGTGCATCAGTTCATACATGTACATCACTCCCACAGTCACACACTGCTCCTGTGCTTATCGACTACTTTATTATCCTGATGTTACAGGTCAATGGTCTTCATAAAATCCCTCTGCTGCCAGTAGACATATCCATGTTTGTACCTGATCAGATACCAACACCACCTTTTGCATGTAAACACACTTACAGCTAGATTGGGAAACCCTGGCTCAATATCCACTTTCATTGTGAGCACTTGACCTCATGGCTAATGTTAGGTTAAGTGAAGGCAGTTAAGGAAAAGATATCCTGGGGATGGTGAACTTGATTCATAGCACATGCCCCAGCTCTTACTGCCATCTAGACTGTAGCTCGGGGACGACACCATAGGCTACCACTGTGCCACCGTGACTGTGAAATTGGTTCTTCCTGCGACACATTCATTTCTAATGGCAGCCAGAAGTGACTACATACAGAATAGGAATCACTGTTCATAGGGATCAGTCGTATGTGTGCAGTGACAGCTGTGCTGTCTCAGCGTTACATTCACTGCTGTACAACCTATATTCTGTTTAAAACAGGTGCTGAGGAGTAAACAAACTTGTGCACATCACCTAAAGCATCTGGAACTGGACTAAACCAACCTACCAAGTGTCCATAGTGATCAGCAGAAATGCAAAAGTTATTTTATGGTAAAATCGTCCACAAAAACATTCTGATTGTGACCTCTCAGAGGCTCCGTACAAACCCCTTCAGAACTGTGGAAAACACTCTTAGGCCACCCGTGCAGCATTAGTTGGCTGAGTTCCATCTCATTCAGAGTCAGTTCAATGATTATGTCCACAAAGGTGTGCTTTTTGTCCTTTATTTCCTTGCAGTGCTCGTTGTCCATCTGCAATTGATTGTTTCACCCCGACAGACTAAGTGTGTCAGCTCTTCTTTGTGTGCCGTGTTCATAAAGTATCACCCTCTGGTCATTTCATTTTGACTTGCAGAGCATCTATGAGCTCTACAATCTCTGCAAAGTAGCTGTTCTCCTCTCCAAGAATCATTTCTGACTGGCTCATTTCCTGATACTGCTGCTTCAGAGAGTGCAGAGAAGCCTGCAGAGCGCTGTCGGAACGGTAATGATCCAAACACACGGGAGCCATCGCCAACAAAGCCCGGAGAGCCTGCAAAAAATACAGAACCGACTTTTAAAACAAGCTCATTTTAAACACACTGTTATCTACAATAGATGAAGCAGCCCACCTTCTCTCTGTAGTCATGCTCAGCGGCCTCCAGGAGCCGTGGGACCAGAGTGCACCAGCCCTTCTCCAACAGCTCTTCCTTCAGGGACACCTTAGAGTACTGATGCCGCCGCTCATCATGGGAGGAGGCGGCCAGTCCTGGGTCCAGACCTGCCTGGGAGATCAGTTCCTGGAGGAGGAGAGAAGCCAGCAGGAGAATCATCCCTTAACCAGGACCCTAGAACTCTTATAGCCCCAACTTTCTTATACCAACTTTAGAGATTTGCTCAACTGAGCTCGTCGTTTAGGAGCAGGAGTCTATGAGGTTAAGTTACAGGATGTACCTTCTCAGTAATTATGTCGTACAACATGGCGACGATGCGCGTACGCAGAATTCCGCCATCGTCCGCCCTGAACAGCTCTGACAGGACCTGCAGCCCACCACGGGTCAGAAAGTGATGCTGTGCATAGGGGAAGTGACGTAAGAGGGAAGCCACTGCAAACAGAACCTAATGGGAGTGCAGACACACAAACACATTACAGCTGAATTGTGTGTTTGTATCCAACGTCCTGCATGTAAATTTTAAGGCAGGTGGATGTGCATACCTTCTTTTTGACTCTGAGTTGCTGAGAAGTGGCCAGTGTGGTTAACAGAGTCTGCAAAGCGCCATTCTCCACAGCTGCCACCTGAACTGCAGGATTACTGCAGGACAAAAGGGTGACAAAGCTGACAGGCATACTAATGCACAGTGTGCCCGTCCACACAGACACACAAATACTTTCAATATAAGTAACAGCAGCAGCATGTTAGGCCTGCAAGTAGGATCTACAGTATACTGAAAGCAAGGAGAGAAAAAGGTCTGTGGAAGTCCCTTCAACTCTGTTTAAAAAGCAATTTTAAAAACACTCCCACCTCTATAGACGTCTGTGGAGAACACTGTAAATACTTTCCTGATGAGTTTATGGGATGCGGTGTGGTACAACCCATCCATTCCATTAAAATGCTCCAACAGGACAGACACGGTCAACGGGTCCAGTTCAGTGACGGTGGTGAAATATGGCAGTTATCTAGCAGCTGTAGCTGTTAGGACACCTGTCTGTCAAAGTGCCATTCCCCAACACTAGATGGATGAGTTATTGTTTTCGTAGCTTCCACATTTAAGTAATTTTTCAAACCTGGAAGTTGCTGCTTGGTCCATGTCCTGCATCATTTAATGATTTAACTGATTAGTTGACTTGTGGACACGGGCTGCAGCTAGGTTAGAGTCATGTGGTGGAATTATATTCAGGATTATCACAATACAACAATAGCATCAATGAAATATAATGTGGGGCATGATTTGTAGAAAATTACAGATCAAAAGATAAACCTAGCTGTTTTGATTTTAAAAACTTGATTGATATGATCATATATTGGATCCCGCTGTGCGGCTACATAAACGGCTTCATCTGAAAGGAGTGATGCATTTGGAACATCAAGCTCAGTCGAATCTAAAAATCATACCTGGCCAAAGCAGAGCCCAGGACAAAGGCGGAGCCTTCCTGTAATCTGAAGTCAGAGCTGTTCAGACCTTCTAGGATGAATTTGAGCCCCCCCATGGAGCACAGGGTCTGAGCATTATCCACCTACACACACAGAAACATGCACGCAGGGTCAGAGAGTTGGAAGTTAAATGTAATGTGAAGGATCATCCTCTCCGTCTCTCTGTGTGTTACCTGGTGCACCAGATATTCCAGCTCCATCAGGATGCTCAGTTTCTGTTCAGTAGTTGAGTTGCTGCTGTTGAACTGGTCCAACAGGCGCCTCATTATCTAAACAGTGAAACACACTTCATTTGACTGGAGCAGAAACTAAATTAATGCAGCAACCTTTCACAATAAAAGCTCTCTCAAAAATCACATCACAAACATACATAAGATCCTATAATCCTATGTGTACTGGTGTACCTGAACATCCGTCTCCAGCAGCAGGTCCAGCTGAGCCATGTCTTTCTTTAACTCCTCCACTGTACGAAACTGAGACGCCACAGAGACCTACAAATACACAGCAAGCGGAGGAGACACATAGTTAAGTGTCATATGTGCAAAGGTGCATGTGTTGTTGCAGAGGTTTAACAGCAGCATTTCCCTCATGAGTTGTGCTGCTACCTTCTGGTCTGTGTCTTTGCTTGCAGGCTTCAAGTCCTCCTTTATCTTCTTCATGGCTCGTTTCAGCTCATCAGGATTTATGGAAGACTGGATCTCTTCTCTCTCCCTGCAAACAAACACTTTTACTGCCAGCATTCCTATTTTGTCTTTCCCTGCCACTATCTCCTATTGAGTGCACTTTGCTGGGAGAAGCACACCTGAATAAACTACCTCCTATGGTCATTTTTATCTTCAGAGTGAGCCTGGACTCCCACCTGTGCTCCTGTGTCCAATATTTGAGCTGCTCTTCTCCCAGTCTAACCTCCCTCTCACCCGTCTGCAGATTCAGCCTCACATGGGAACCTGGTGGCACCGCCTGACCTGTGTGCATGTACACAGACACACACAAAAGTCTAAAATTGCAAGTTACTCAAAATAATTACACAACTACTAAAGACTGTGATATTTATAAGCTCTTAGACTGCTGCCACGCAGATAAGCAGAAAACCTTAGGGTGAGGTTACATGACAGCACAAGCAAATTTCACACATATGGTCGAACTTTATGTGGATCATTGGATTATACAGAGTTTTAGCTATTTTAGAATTGAATGGCAGGTTTCAGAACCAGAGAATAAAGTTCCATGAACAGAAAAAACAAACAAAAAAAACTGAGGACGTTACCTGGTTTAAGTGTCTGCCACTGCTCAGTAGGTTGGACCACCTCTAAATCTCCTTCGTCATCATCGTCACCATCAACAACTGTCACCTCTTCCTCTTCATCACCTCCTTTGCCCTCATGTTCTGTGTTCTCCACCACAATTAAGGCACCTCCAGACTAAAAACAGAGAAACAGGATGGGAGGAAAATTAAGCACCTCCTTGGTTTAATGACAAGCAAAGAGTCTACATGCTTCATTTGTAGACCAGCTAATAAACTTCATGGGAATGAAGTATTTATAGAGCACTTTTCTAGTGTTAGTGTTACTAATCACTCAAAGCACCTCAGACTACAAGTCACATCTACCTTTTCACACACAGACACAAGCATGTAAGGCACTTTAGTCTCAGGGATTTTCCATTTCACATTCATGTGTAATTCCAATTTGGTCACCAAAAAAATCTAACAAGCATGTGACCTCTCTATTGGAGGAAGCTGGAGGAACCAGAGAGACCCCACATGAGTATGTGGAGAACATGCAGCTTGGTACAGCAAGGCCTCAGGCAGCCATGAGGTTGAAACCCAGTGCACAGAACAAAAGGCATGATCACTTTCACCGTGTAAAACAAGAAGACACATTCTGTTCATTTGCATCTCCTTATTTTTATTCCTTGACTCTGAAAGAACAGCTTTGAAGGGTTTGCTCTTCAAAAATGTTTCCTGTGTATGGTATACTGGGCTGTTCTGGGATAGAAAACACTCATGACTCCATTTCTGCAGTTGGTTGTTATCTTTGAGAGCTATCTCAGTTAAACGGTAACAGCTTTAATTATACTAGAAAATCCAGTCAAGTCCAAGCTGCAGCTGAATCATATGTGCATGTGCACATTAAAGCTTTTCTCCAACCCAGCAGCTCAGATTTTACATCCTCTGCCCCTCCCCTCATGTGAGAATACTGGGCTTCACTGTGGCCTGTTGCCAAATCAGGTGCAGAGAAACTTTGATGTCTCGCTGTCTACATTTACATGACATCCTCCCGAACATCTGAGTGCTGAAGTCTGCTACCTGTGCTTTAAACACCTTATCATAGCAAAAAGTTTAACGTACCTTTTGGCCAAGGATGCTAGCTATGTGACAGCAATGCAGCACTAAGAGGAACACCATGATGAATGAGGCTCCTCCAGCATGTAAGGATATCAGCTTCATGGTGACTGAAACACAGGAGAACATGTCAGTATTACAGCTATTTTCAGCTGCCCTTATATGACAGGGCTGTGCGTGAGCGGCGAGATCACAGACTGGCTACCAAACATCACTAAGCGACACACATAAGTAATACTATAAGCTGGCAGTTAAGTGTTCCCAAATCCCGACACAGTTTGAGGTTAGCATAAACTCACCTGTTCCGGTGTTTAAAGGACCACAGCGAAACAGAAGCGATGCGCGTTTCTTCAGGTATCTTCACCTCCTTTAAACCACGCAATCACTCTGACAGTTCCCGCACACATCCGAAAGCTTCTGCCACTTTGCGTTTAATGCTCATTGGTCCACGTAAAGCTGTCTTCTTTGCCCGGCCCTGCAGTATTTGTGACACAAAACTGCTGCTGCCGCCACCTGCTGATGTCCAGTGTTATATATTTATATAATGTAATATATAATATGATACCGCAGCTGTTGGTGGCTGTGCCTACAGTCAGATGGAGATGGCACAAGTCTGCTCCACATAGGAAAGGGGGAAAAAAGGATATTGGAGCTAAAACCACAATTTGATATGTACATAAAGGCAAAATACGGTGGCCCTGAGAGGTAACACGCACTGCAAATTAAGAAAGCCCCAGCAAATTAAAAAAAAAAAAAACACTGCAAAAACTCACAGAGCACAAGACACGCATCACCTGAATCTTATTTTCCCCTCACAACACTGAAGAATCCTCCGCTTCTTTTACGGGTATCTCAGTGCTATCATAGATGAGTGAAGTCCTTCGCATATTTTGACCCGCAGCTGTTCCGTCACGTTATTGTCTCCCCGGAAACATTTCCGTTGTTTTATGATTTCGATATATATATATATATATATATATATATATATATATTTATTTATTTTTTACTTGTACATATACTTAAAGGGCATGCATACCCTGTGGCGAATGCTCGTGTTTAGATCTCAGGGTTTGTTGTTTGCCAAGTTTTGAAAAAGCCGTGTGTGCCGTGGTAGTTTGATGCCGTGCCCGAAGCATTTGATCACGCTAAGAAACGAAGAGGGCTGATGATTCCTCCTGAGGTAAAGGTGATCAGAGCAGCTGAGCGTTTTATCTGCCAGTCAGCGTCAGGGCGAGCTGTCAGTGTACTTGTGACTTGTAATTTGGTGCCTTACAAATAAAAACTGACTGATCTTCCAGCCCTTCTGTTTGCCCGCTGTCTGCTCATCACTGTTTTTGCATTTGTGCTTCTTGTCCCCTTTGTTTTTGTTTTTAATTTTTTAAAGCACTTTCCAAAAGTTGGAAATGGCTCTTTTTTGTTTTACCTTTTTAACCATAAAAATGTATTATCTGAACTAAAACATGGATTTATACTTTTAGTAAACAGTATAATTTGCTAAAAGAAAATGAAGCAGATCAGTGTCTGTTGCAGTCTTTTTTTGATTTGCAAACTTTTTCGTTTGTCTTAAAGATTGCCATCAATAATACTTGAATTGATTTTGATCAAATGTGATTTTCAATTCAGAAAACTTGCAAATGTTAGATCTACACATCAGGATCTGGTTACTGTAGACATCATCACAGGAACAGTTACAAACATCGGTAGCTGTAAACACTCATTAGAAATAATACGTTGGTTTGATCCCTGCACTCTAACATACCTGGAGTATTTTACCGTTTAACATATATGTTAGAAACTCATTGAAAAATGCACAGAATTTGGGGGTCATAAGTTTGGATTTGTGTATACGTTTTCCTTGGAATCAGAATAATGTTCACCAAAACATTTTCCATAATAAGTCCATATATATTATACTTTTGACTGAGACCCTTCTGGGTCCAACCAATCATAACCATCCTGTCAGAAAGCTTCTGAATACATACGATAAAAAAATAAATGGTCTTGAGTTGACACGATTATCACAAAATACACCAACAGTTGGTTTTAAAACCAAAATGCGGGTGCAACAGAGTCACTGAACAGATATATTCCATTTAAAATCTTATAAGGAATTTCTTTTACTTTGAGGGCAATTGGAACTTTCAAGTATTTAGCCCATAAAATATAAATTGTGCTATTAGGAAAGCTCTGTGAGACTGAGCTTTTGTGAGATGTGATGAAGACATTTGTGTGTGTTCTGACTTCAGCCTCAGATTAAGGGGGATGTTAAAGTGCTGTCAACTAAGTGAACTGGTGACCAGATGCCTTTATTTATTCATTCCTTGTTGCACAGCGATCTGCTCCTGACAGGAACATACTGCATCTCACCTTTATTGTTCCATGATGGTGTAGTATGAGGGGTAAAGAGGTTTCCCATATAAAAGGACCTGCTGGTGAAAGAGATAATTTAACAGGGAGTTTCTGAATCATGAAATCACACAAAGGTCATCAGTGTTTTGAAAGGGTCTCGACCCCTTCATTTTCTGTTCATAAAATCAAAGTCAGTAAGCTTTCAGGCCTCCTTTCTTATATTTTTCAGTTAACAATAATTTATATGAGCTTTCCTTCTCCAAATACCATCAAAACTTACCTGAGTAAGCCTTTTGATGGCTCGGTTACAGATTACCATTGAACATGCTGTGTAGATACAATTTAAAACACCCTCCGTTTTAGTTAGAAGGATTCCACCTAGTCAGCAGATATCACGTAATGACCAAGAGTTGAGGTTGGATTGGCAGTTATTCATGACTTTTCACACATTCCTATTTTCCCCTTCAACAGAATCTTTGGATGTATGGACTCCTAAATATTCCTCAGTGGATTTCATAGGTATGCCTCCGTTAGACGAGTTCGATGACTTGGCATTAACTCACATTAATTTAAATTCATACCTGGGGCTTTAAAATGTATCATTTAACTGTTTGGCTGACCAGTTAGATTTTCAGAAGAGCTTCATGCAAACTGAAGCATACTGGTGGAAACGTCCTGCTCTGAGGCGCTTCAGAATTAGTCCCTGACTCAGCCGTGAGCGCTGCATAACAAAGAGTGAAGACAATGTGAGGATATCCTTAAAAGTAAATTAGAAGATAATGCTTTGGAAAAAAATCTGATCCAGTATGCTGGAAACTGTTTTAATAGAGTTAAATATGTGGATAGAACTGTAGAACAAAAACATGTAATTGGTAAGAACAGATTTAAAAGAATATCAGATGTTACAGCAGCAGCAGCATCATCTGCATGTGTTATGGTATCGAGTACGGGCCAGACGAGTCCTACTGCTGAGCGCACTGGTTCTCCATACTGCTGTTAGAACCGACGTGAATCATCTCCACTGCTTTTTGTTTCCTCCTCCTCTCCTCTCGGTTATTCTGCTGCTGGTTCTCCTCCGTCTCTTTCTCCTTACAGTCGTTTGAAGGAGAGCTGAGAACACAAACACATAAGTGTGATCCAGTTACTGCTCGCTCGGCGCCTGATGTTACAGTTTTTGTCTACATTTAGTCACTAAGAGCCAAAACAGGACTGAAGTTGCACTCAGACTGTATCTTTTTTCAAAAGATGCTTGTCAGCTTGTCAGATGAAGAAGAAGTCATTTGGCAAAGTAAACAGGACATTTCCATTCAGCACCCTCCACAAATATGGTTTTGTACAGTCGTTGATCCGTTCAGTAAGAACACTGCACAGTTCCGCTTGGACCACAATAATCAGAAGTTTCACAATTCACCAGGAACCAGACAAAGACGGCCCCTCTCCCAGTGCTTATCTGCCACGTTCACTGCAGCAATCTGACACATGAAATGAAACGAAATACAACAATTCACAGCACAAAGTCCTTATGCAGGTGACTGATTATTATAGTGACTAGACCTCATTACACCAAACTCATAATGTTACTGTGTTTTCCAAAGTTTTAAACTACACGACAAATTGTAATAATAAATCAACTTCACTGTCACGCTCTAAGGATGCCCGGGATCCTCCAGCTCACTTTTCCCTCCTACATCACACATTAAGTTATCAGTTATTAATATTTCCCCGAGCCTGTCAGAGCTTTATCACTTCAACTGCTGCCCTCTGCTCTAAAAGAAGATTATTACCAGCAGTGGACTAACCTTCCACTGTAACACTAAAGAAAAAAATTCTACCTCAAAACTAACAACCTCATTTTAATGCATCTACAAACGATTTAAACTCCTAATTCATTAACTGCAAAATTCTACTGGAGAGAAAAAATATATAAATAAAAAAAAAGAATCAAGAAACCCAAATTTGTACTATCAGTACTATAAAGCAAGAATCACACTGTAGACTACAAGCACTAAACTCCCAACATTATTTCTTAGCACATCAGCAGAAATATCTAATCAAATCGATGCTAGTCTACTGTGAGTTACATCAATTATCACTGAACTGAGCTAAAGGATTTATTTATTTGTGGAACATTTTTAATCAAATGCTTATCAGGAAAAGACAAGACAATACTTCAGATCTGTCTCCAAAAACTGTGGACACTATTTTCCCAGAGAACTGACTGGACATAACATATTTTACTAAACAAGTGCAATAATCATTCATTTTTACTAAATGTATATAAATGTTTAGAGATTTTTGTTGTAGAGCACACAGCAAGTTAGGTGGGCACAATACATTTTATAGTGAAGTGAATGATCCGAAGAACTCTTTTAGCCGCCTTCAGTTAAGCGGGGACTCATCAACAAATGAAACTATAAGCTGTTCCAAAGGAAATGTTATTTGGCGATAAACTCCAGCTGACGTCTCCAGAAGGAAAAAAAAAAAAGTTTAAAAAGAGGAATCACAACACGTGACAGGATTGGAAAACTGTAGCTAATCACAAAAAGCACTTCATTCACCATTTTGGATCAGTGCAGTCAGTGCAGCATGCAGGAGGAGCATCATTTATGTCCACATATGGACATCAAGTAAAGATCAGTTAAATGAGTGACTAACAAAAGGAAAAGAACGTATTGTTATTTCGTAAGCCAAATTCAAACTCAAAATCTCTCCTACAGTTTTTAACCAGGATACAAAATAAATAAATATGGCTCCAACTGACAGTGATGTACCAAAGTAAGACGTGAACTACCTCGATGTCTGTGAGAAGCCACGGCTAAAGCCAAAGCTACCTTCCCGAGCATCATCCTGGTAGTACAGGCCCCTGTACTGCTTCCCAGTGTTGACAGTACATACCTGGGGTTGGGAATCACAATAGGTTCCTTTCCACTGATCTTCACACACTTGGCAGGTCCGCGGCTCAGCCTCTGAACCTGCAATAGTGAATGACGGCTCTATCATTTAATGTCCTTGTAGTGAGAAGACTGAAATGGTCCTGAACTAGATTCCAAGTCTTGTTCCTATGTCACTAATTGATTTCCAGTCTACACACCTGCTGTGGAGCTCTGTGGAGGGAATGTGTCAGCCTCACGGTCTGCAGTCTCAGAACCAGCTGCATCCGCCATCATGGCAACGAGCTGCTCGGCCCTGCCGAGCGGCGTCTCCTCCAAGGACGGTGTGATGTCAACGGGAAGTTTTTCTTTCTTCCTCTTCTGGATGAAATTCTTCTTTGCCTCTGCAGGCAGAAATGGAAGAAAACCACAAACTTACAGAGCTGAAACAACACAGGCGCGCGATGGGTAAAGAGTGAGCTTGCTATTCCACGCACCTTTTGGCTCATATTTGTGTTGGAGCTCCTCAACTCGCAACTGCAACTTGATCTTGTCACTCTGAGCCTGCAGCAGGAAATGGAAATATCCAATCAAACAGCTGTGCTGGAGCTTTGTCCTTGTACAAAGCTCCAGCACAGTTTCTCACTAAGTGTGCAACAGTCTCCAGACACTGTTCCATCAACTAGTTGCTATATTTGCATTTGATCAGCACTATTGTTTGCATGACTGAATACTGCTAATTTCCCTTAGCTTGGGGCTAAAAATCAGGGCTAACATGTAACAAATTTGCATTATTTGTTCTGCTTCCAAATTTCCTTGAAATATCCTTGATATAATTTTAAGACTATATTTCTGTGTATATGTATTAACAGATTTTGCACATCGCCATTACATTCTGAGACGGAAGGATGAGATGCACTCCTACACAGTGCTAGATTAATCAAACATATTTAATACTGTAGGGTTATTAAATCAGCTGCTTGTTGTTCTTATTCTACAGGTGACATACACTGTGACACAGCTGTGTGCTTTATTGTGCAGTAAAATAATGATGTGAGTAAATAACCTAATAAACCAAATCAAATAACACTGAACTGAGAAACTGCTCTTAGTTACTGAAGTTAGTGAAACACAGGCTGGACATAATTTCACAATGTCTTTGGTTCTCGTGCGATTTATACATTTTGTTATTCTGAAATGCAAAAAAAAAAATTTAAAAAAAATCTTTCTCTCTCTCACACACACACACAAAAGCTCTTAGTTGATGGGATAGTCTTGTGTTGTTTATGACCAACAGATACTAACAGAGGAAAGTGTGGTTGGCAGAGCCGCCCGTTACCTGTTTGAGCAGCCGTTCAGATGTAAAGAGTTTCCTCTTCGAGCTCCAGCGCTCTCTGACTCTCTGACAAAGACTTCATCCTCTGAAGGGAGAGCTCGTCTCCCAGGCGCTCTGCATCCTTACTAAGAAACACACACACGGAGTTGTGCTTCCATCACGTCAATTACAGGAAATTACACTGGAGACATGCTCCAAACATACAAGCACTTTCTACTTCTAAGTGCTTTCGATGGACACACCGGGAGCAACTCGGGTTTCAGCATCTTGCCCAAGTACACTGGAGCAGCCAAGGATCGAACCACCAACCTTCCTGTTATTAGATGACCTGCTCTATGGTACATCGACTCACTTCCAGCCTATCTTTTCACACTTTAAAATCTGAGGCGCTGTTTGAACATCTCAAAAACTTTTACAGAGAAAAGTCTGAAATTTTCACCGGCCTTTGTTACCATCAAAATGTATCAGAATCTAATGTGGTTATTTATAGATGCATCAAACAATATTAATAGTTAACATATACTGTATACAATGTGTCCAAGCCTTTGACTGGTACTGTACATATTAAAAAAGAAGAAGAGAGAGAAAAAAAGTCAAGCTTCACATTGCTAAAGTGACAATTTCTGAATGTTATAGAGTTGAATTTCACAATAATGCAAAATAAAACATGTAGAAATATGGAATTATTAGCCACAAAAATGAAGACATGCCCAGGAGAAGCAGCCAGACTCACACAGTGTTGCTGAGCTTCATTTTGAGCAGGTCGGTGTAGTACGTTTCATCCTGGCCATCACCGCCGTCAGCTGTGGCTGGATTGGCTGGCTGAGACTTTAACAACATCTACACACACACACCCACACACACACACACACACACACACACACAGGAAAGAAGACAATACGTGACTCGGTGCCTGAATCTAGGATGGGTATTAATTACATAGACCTGAATATTCTCCACTCACTTGGTGTCTGGATATCGATGTTGTATATCATCTTTCACAAGTAAAATAGCTCAACAGGCTGGATTAAAGTTATGTGAGAGGCTTAGCTGAGCTCCCATAATACACCCAGTGTGTATGTATGTGAGCTATAGTTATTTATTTTAGACTTCCACAGAGCTCTGATTAAAACTTGAACTCTCATAACAAGAAGGTTCCAACTTCCTGGAGGAAAGCCAGGATCTTAGGGTGCATACCACATCATTCCCTTTTCCCTATATTTTATATAATGAAAGAAAAACATTAAACCTCTTGTGTGATAACACGAAACTGAAAATCATATTTTCTACAGTACAACTTTCTGAGTAGTCTAAACTACCTGTTGGAGGCCAATTCAAGGTTTTTGATAATCCCCAAATATTGTTTCCAGAGACACACACTTCTCAAAAAAAAATTAAAGGAACACCTTTTTAATCAGAGTTTAGCTTTATGTCAGTTAAACGTCTGGGATATTGATCTGGTCAGTTAAGTAGCAGAGGGGGTTGTTGATCAGTTTCAGCTGCTTTGGTTTTAATGAAAGAGGCGCAACAAGGAGAAAAACCCCAAAACAGGAATGGTTTCACAGATGGAGGTCAATTAAATTTTTTCCCTCCTCGTCTTTTCTGTTTCTTCATTAGTTTTGCGTTTGGCTAGGGTCAGTATCACTACTGGTAGTATGAGGTGATACCTGGACCCTACAGAGGATGCACAGGTAGTCCAAATCCTCCAGGATGGCACATCAATACGTGTCATTGCCACAAGGCTTGCTGTGTCTCTCAGCACAGTCTGAAGAGCGTGGAGGAAATTACAGGAGACAAGCAGTTACAGGTCCTTGCGAAAGTATTCGGTCCCCTTGAACTTTTCAGCCTTTTGCCACATTTCAGGCTTCAAACATAAATATATAAAATTTTAATTTTTTGTGAAGAATCAACAACAAATGGGACACAATCATGAAGTGGAATGTAATTTATTGGATGTGTCAAACTTTTTTAACAAATAAAAAGCTGAAAAGTGGGGCGTGCAATATTATTCGGCCCCTTTACTTTCAGTGCAGCAATCTGACTCCAGAAGTTCAGTGAGGATCTCTGAATGATCCAATGTTGTCCCAAATGACTGATGATGATAAATTGAATCCACCTGTGTGTAATCAAGTCTCCGTATAAATGCACCTGCTCTGTGATAGTCTCAGGGTTCTGTTCCAAGTGCAGAGAGCATCATGAAGACCAAGGAACACACCAGGCAGGTCCGAGATACTGTTGTGGAGAAGTATAAAACTGGATTTGGATACAAAAAGATTTCCCAAGCTTTAAACATCTCAAGGAGCACTGTGCAAGCAATCATACTGAAATGGAAGGAGTATCAGACCACTGCAAATCTACCAAGACCCGGCCATCCCTCTAAACTTTCATCTCAAACAAGGAGAAGACTGATCAGAGATGCAGCCAAGAGGCCCATGATCACTCTGGATGAACTGCAGAGATCTACAGCTGAGGTGGGAGAGTCTGTCCATAGGACAACAATCAGTCGTACACTGCACAAATCTGGCCTTTATGGAAGAGTGGCAAGAAGAAAGCCATTTCTCAAAGATATCCATAAAAAGTCTCGTTTAAAGTTTGCCACAAGCCACCTGGGAGACACACCAAACATGTGGAAGAAGGTGCTCTGGTCAGATGAAACCAAAATCGAACTGTTTGGCCACAATGCAAAATGATATGTTTGGTGTAAAAGCAACACAGCTCATCACCCAGAACACACCATCCCCACTGTCCAACATGGTGGTGGCAGCATCATGGTTTGGGCCTGCTTTTCGTCAGCAGGGACAGGGAAGATGGTCAGAATTGATGGGAAGATGGATGGGGCCAAATACAGGACCATTCTGGAAGAAAACCTGTTGGAGTCTGCAAGAGACCTGAGACTGGGACGGAGATTTATCTTCCAACAAGACAATGATCCAAAACATAAAGCCAAATCTACAATGGAATGGTTCACAAATAAACGTATCCAGGTGTTGGAATGGCCAAGTCAAAGTCCAGACCTGAATCCAATCGAGAATCTGTGGAAAGAGCTGAAGACTGCTGTTCACAAACGCTCTCCATCCAACCTCACTGAGCTTGAGCTGTTTTGCAAGGAAGAATGGGCAAGAATTTCAGTCTCTCGATGTGCAAAACTGATAGAGACATACCCCAAGAGACTTGCAGCTGTAATTGCAGCAAACGGTGGTGCTACAAAGTATTAACGCAAGGGGGCCGAATAATATTGCACGCCCCACTTTTCAGTTTTTTATTTGTTAAAAAAGTTTGACACATCCAATAAATTTCATTCCACTTCACGATTGTGTCCCACTTGTTGATTCTTCACAAAAAATTAAAATTTTATATCTTTGTTTGAAGCCTGAAATATAGCAAAAGGTTGAAAAGTTCAAGGGGGCCGAATACTTTCGCAAGGCACTGTACTCTAGGAAAGCTGGACAGGGCCGTAGAAGGTCCTTAACCCATCAGCAGGACTGGTATGTGCTTCTGCCAGAGCTACAAAATAACCTCCAGCAGGCCACCAGTGTGAATGTCTCTGACCAAACAGTCAGAAACAGACTTCATGCGGGTGGCCTGAGGGCCTAATGTCCTCTAGTGGGTTGTGTGCTCACCGATTGCCATTTGCCATATAATACCAGAATTGGCAGGTCCACCACTGGTGCCCGGCAGTTTTATTTTTAATTTGGACTTATAAACATACAGCTAATTGATAAAGGTTATGATGGCACCTCTGAATTGTCCAGATGGATTTTTTTCTAGTAAGTAGGAGCAACATTTAAAATAAATCTTTAAAAAAAAAAATTCTGTGTAATATCTGTGAAACACATGTAAGAGAAAGGACAGATGTTAGTCTCTCTTACAAGCACTCTCCATTGGAATCACATGCATGTTATGTCAATGGTGGACAACAGATTTGATCCAACAGCCCTCATCATTTATGAAAATGAAGTCATTCTGCAAGTCAGGTCGCCATCGTGTTTTTGTGCATCATCTAGCAATCAGCTTTTTAACCAACTGTACTGTCTCTATTATTTTCTCACCTCCCCCTTCTCCAGTCTCTGCAGTTTAGTCATCAGATTCTGAATCTCTCCATTTTTCTCAGACAGCATGGACTGCAGTCTCTCCAGCTGAGCGGGGTCAGCCCTGGAACCCTGCAGCTGCATCAGAGTAGCTATCTGCACCTGCACAAAACATGCACATCCATACTGTCACCAGCCAGTAATACAGAACAGCAGACCACATTTATGGCCAATGTACTATCACACAGTACCTTCATGCGCTGCATCTGCTGTTTGCTGAAGGCATTTATTTTCTGCAGTGACTGATACTGGACCTTCATACTGATGAGCTGTCTCTCCATCTCAGCCCGCTTATCCTCTAACTGCAACACCACACAGACACGGTTACATTCCTGCTGAGGTTTCAGGTTCAATTTAAAATCAAGTTCTCGGGTGCGTAGCTCTCTACTTAAAGAGAGCTACTCTCAAAGAAAGGTGCAATATAAGCTTTCCACAGACACATTCTTTGCCTTCCTTACAGGTTTTGTTTTTGTTTTTTTCTTTACCTCTGCAAACAGAGAATTTCCTTTGCTGTTTGGATCCTGGGCCTGCTGAAGAACCTGATCCAACTGGATCTGCAGATCCCTGTTGGCCTCACGAGATTTCTGTCATTATAGAGAGAAAGAGATAACTACACACACTGACTTTTTTGTTTTTAAACTAAGCTGATGACTCGATTGCTGTGGAAATCCACATTAAAATCTAACAGTCTTACTGTATGGGGGAAAATGCTCAGTGATGTGGTTAACGTACTGAAACAAACTAAATATACTTTTTTTTTTTTTAAACCTTTATTTTACCAGGTAAAAATGTTTGAGAACTAGTGCTCATTTACAAACACGACCTGGCCAAGAGGCCCCAATCAAATCAGGTCCACTACACATGAATACACAAACATATAAATATACAAACATACCAAAAGCACATCAATCAAGCGATAAATCGGAGATTAACATGAAGCATGCATGTAAATGATGACAACTGGGTAAAAAAAGGAATGAGAAGAAGAATAGATGAGTTAGCATAAGGGAGAGAGGGGACATTAGTGTGTGTGTGTGATTGTACGCATGTATGAATATATATAGGAGAAAGTGTATGTGGGTAAATCAGCATGACCTGGGGTGATCAGCATGAACAATAGTCAACTATAATCTGTTGAATTTTATGATTGAAAGTAGTCAGAGATGTTAAAGTTGCAAATTTGAGGGAGCTTTGTAAAGCGTTCCAGTCATTTGCTGCTGCAAAGTGAACGGAGTTACAGCCAAAACCAGTAGAGGGATTGGGAATGATGAGCTTGATGTAGTCACTTGACCTTGTGTGATATTTATTATGGGCTACATGAAGAAGAGAATTCTCTGAGAATTAAAAAATTTTGCCAGCTGTAAGAAGTGATAAACATGATTAACAGTATTTGCACCTACACCACGGCAAGGTGGCTAAAAACTCCAAAGACCAAAATAACATATTAGCACAATATTAACATATTCCACTAATTTGAGGATGTGACGGCAGTAGAGGCAGTGCCAGTCATTTCAGGAGACCCGGCTTCACTGAGCTAAAGGTATGATGATGATGGCTAACCAGAAATTAAATGGAAGCCAGCATGGAGTTTGCTGAATAGCTAATTGTCATTTATTTTGAACTCCTCCAGTTTGTTGCTAGCCCCCATATTTTGCAGTTAAAAATGTGATGTCACATCCTTCATGTCTACTCTCTTAGGAGTTTTAAGACGTCTGAAAAATTGATTTCATTTTAATATTTAATATTTTTGGATGAGTCCGTTCAAAACCTTTTAAGCACCTTCAGGAACCCTGTCTGACTGGCTGCCTCCTTGTAAACAACAGACTTTAACAGTAGCTGCGTGGGGTTAGCGTGCTCAGATGACTTTAGATGACCTGTGACATCAGTAAAGACCAGAGTAGGAAAAAAAACAGTCTGAAATGGAGTGTTTGGAGTGTGTGAAGCCTGAGCTTTCACAGTGATTATTATTTATACACCAAGCTCATTATTTAAAACTTTGGTTATATTTAATGTAAGCATCTAAGATTGCAACAGTACGCAAATGAGAAACAATAAGGAAAAAAAACTGAAAATAAGTAAAACAGCCTTTTATTAGCCATCATGAAGAAAACAACTTAAAAATACTCACTACGCAGAGAACAGAAGGACCACAACATTTTCTAGCTTTTATTTCAACTTCACAAATATTGTAAGAAGCTTACCTCCAATGCATTGAAACAGGAGACGGCCTCTCTCTCCCTTTCCTCCTTCTCTTCTGTGATTCGCTCCAGTTGCCGCTGCAGGCTGCTGTTGGTCAGTTCCAGCTGCTGCTCCTTGTACTGAGATTCCTGCAGTTCCTGCTCCAGCTCACCCTGGCAGACAAAAACAGATCACACCACACTCAGAACGGCACCATTAAGAACGAACTGGAAAACAGACTGCCGGTCACCTCGTTAACAAGGAACAGCTCACTGTAAAGGGACAGGTACAATCAGCACAGGCTCAGCTTACAGTTCACTCAAAGTCAAATTCATGTATTGTTTTTCCTTCATGCCTTTTGTGCCATTTGTCCATCTAGATATTTCTGGTATTAGTCGCCCTGTTTGGAGATATCAGCTGTGAAAATGTGGCTGCTCTTAGATGGCACTGGTTTTGTGTTGCTCAAAGCATGAAAAACATCTGGACAAACTTTTCAGCATTATCTCTTTCTGTAAATTATAACTTTACTAATAGAAAATATAAATAAAAATCCACAAACCTCAGAAAGGTGCTGATTATGGTCACGTCCTATCAAACAGTCACTTTGAGAACGAGCCTTTTGTACAACTTTCCTTCGCACAATTACAATTTGTAAGTCACTCACCTTAATGTTCTCCAGCTCTGTGATCTTCACCTGCACCTCCATCATCTCAGACGTCATGGAACTCTGTGTGTGTTCATTCAGAGCTCGGAGCTCCTCCATCTTGTTGTTCAGCGTCTCAGTCTGCACTTCCAGTTTGTGTTTCAGCTGTTTTTCATTCAGCTGGGACTCCTCCAGAGCGGACTGCAACCTCAGAATCTGAGACAACACAAACAAAAAAATCACAGCAACTATCGTTTAATTAACAGCCCTCATCAGAAAGGGGTTGTACCATGAAGCAAGTTTAATATAACCAGGCTTTCTTTGCATTAATTAGTTTGACAAATCCTCCAACCTCACTCAGAATTCATTAGTAGCAGCTACAGCTACTGCCTCAGGCTGTGGCCACTTACATAAAAGGGGTGTGTGTAACTTGACTCTTCTTTGACACAAAAAGAAAATAAGAAAAAAAACCACTCGAGGGCTTTTACTGGTGAGTGTAAGCTACCATAGTGCATTTATCCAGATAAAGGGAGCAGGCATTGCTACATTGAAAACTCTGTAGGTTCAACATACTTCCACCCATTGATGTCACTCCATAGTACAGGCCTCAGACCACATTAGACCACACACTGCTGTACCTTGTTGTGAAGGTCATTGAGTGCCACACTATGAGTCCTCTCCAGATGCTCTTGTTGTTCTTGGAGCTGCTGTTTCTGCTGGTTCTTCACACACTCAAAGTCTGACTGCAGTGATTCCAGAATCCGAGTCTTCAGCTCCACTTCCTTCTGCAAGGAGTACTTGTCTTGCTCGAGAGCCTGTGGGACACGCATCATACAAAGACAGGTGGAGAAGTTTGAAACAAGGATCCAGTTAGTCTGATGACCAACAAGGCAGAATTTTTTTTTAACTGTTGACACTAAGATCTGGATTGGGTTGATGGCACAATTTACTAAAGTGGAGAAATAGAAACATGTGCGTTCTTGTGATCTGTATAAGCTGCCTTTCAAAGGCAAAGAGCAGACCTCAAGAGCGTTTGTCATTTCTACTCTTTGTTCATCCAGTCGGTTTTGCAGCTCCATCTGTTGGTTGAGGAGATCCAGTCCAGCTTGAGCAGCCTGATGGACCTGCTCCTCCTTCTCTCTGAGCTGGATCCTCAGCAGCTTGATCTCCTCTTCAGCTGCCATCTGGAAAAGGACAGAGAAACGTATGTTAGAGCCTGTTCTACACTTCAGTCGTCACTGAAATAGCCCAGTGGCTCAACAGTTTAACGGTTGCATCCCAAATGCTAAGTGGTAGCATTCACAGCCATTTACTGAATGTATTTCCAGGTCCCCTAAAATGTAACAGCAAATGGCAATACAAGACTGGAGCACCTCAGTGTCAGCATTCATACTTTGTTAAAAATTACTGTGAATTTTCTCAGAGTGAACAATTCCTTTAGCAGAGCTTGTGTTTTTATTGATCATTTTGTAACCATTATATGGAGACATTCACTGTGGTGTAAAAGTGGCAGAATTTAACATTTTGGTACCATTCATCCATCCCTTCACTTCCGCTTATCCTGTTCAGGGTCGCAGGGGGGCTGGAGCCTATCCCAGCTATCACTGGGCGAGATAGCTGGGATACCCTATACAGGTCGCCAGCCTGTCGCAGGGCCAACACAGAAACACAGACAACCATTCGCACTCACATTCATACCTATGGGCAAATTAGATTGGCCAATTAACCTAACCCCAGTAAGTGCGTGTCTTTGGACTGTGGGATTTTGGTACCATTGTTTTTATTATAAATTCCATCCATCCACTTTCTGCTTATTCAATTCATGGTTGCAGGGGGTTGGAGGATTGGATAACCGCTGGCTAGAACCCTGCACATGTCTTTGGACTGTGGGAGGAAGCCAGAGTACCAGGAGAGAACCAAGGCAGACACACAGAGAACGTGCAAGCTCCACGGACTGGATTTGAACACAGGAACTTTTTGCTGTGCTCTTACTGCACCACCATGCAATTTGATTATAAATTAACATCTTTAATATTAATGAGACATTTTTGAGATAGCATTTTTGTGGTCACAGGTTTTCTAACCTGTCAGTGTAAAACAGGTTTGCTGCTGTCAAATTAGGGTTCTATTTTGGGGTTTGTATTTTCAATTTCATCGTCCTTGGGTTTTTAGCTTATGTTTTATAAGGAAAAGCTCCACTGCTCAACTCAGAAACAACGACGATAGTAATAAGTGACAAGATCTGGAATCGTCTGAGCGACAGTGTACAAAAGTAATCTGAAACAGTTGACTCCTGCTGACTGATGAACAAGAGGCAGAAAAACAGCCCTTTAGGTTGTGTTTACATAAGTTATGTGTTAGACAATACAACTACGACTTTAAATTTCTTCCCTCAAATTATTGAAAAGCTAACGTCCCACCTTTAAACAATTTTAACGACTGCCATAGAAGAAAATGTGTCGGCACTGAACAGGGGACAGTACCCAACTGCTACAACAGATGGGAAAAGTATAACGTATCAGCGACAAAAGATCAACAAATCACGCTACGCTAACTAGCTCCAGCTTGCATTCATCCAGACAGTCTATTATTAGGCGAGTTAAGAATGTGAATATATCAAACTAGTGACACTTTCGTTTGATTAGCAACAAATATAACTCTGAGCATCATTTGGTGAAGTGCCCAGAGTGGCTATGAGATAGAAGCACTGACAACAACAAAGGAAAACATTAAGATACCTTGTAAACGATCAGTCCAGCCGCCACAATTTGAATCCAGCTCCCACCAGCTATCGCGACATCTTGCCTCAACGAGAGTTTTTGGCGATTCGTCAGGCTGGGGCACGTGGTTCATGACTTCAGATAGTTCCCGGAATGTTTTTTTTTTAATTATATTTTGAGTTAAAAATTTGCAAACATTACAAAACACAACAAAATATTCATATACAGTACTTTGCAATAAACAAAAAAACATTAAGGAACAAAACAATATAGGAACTCTTACAAGAGGGTTGCTTATTGAGACATCATTTTGTATTTTTTGCATAGGTCAATAGTTTTAATCATTTTTTATTATAAATTTTCAGATGTGATAATGTTTTGAGATATAAGGTCAGATTTGTTCGCTTAAAAACCGAATATAAGTGTTTGTTTTTTTAATTTCATTTTATGCATGTAGAATTTGGCTAGGATAAGTTCTCGGAATGTGTGAATACAAATCCATAAACTGACTTTTTTGTTGTTAATTTGTAATTTAAAAAATGCTCTACAATAGTTTGTACACATCCTTGAGTTTTTAGTTTATGAGGTACATGCAATTAAATCTTTTTCATATCCTACTTTTTTTTCTGTCAGGTTACAGTTTAATATTTTGATTTATGCTATAAATTTCTTTAAACTTTTTTTTTTTTTTTAAGCCTGTCATGTCCGGCAGATCTTGCAAACAGAACAGTGATCTGAATGCATTGTTATGCCAAACATATTTACTATTTCAAGATGAGCTTTATAGGTTCTCTATAGGCTCCTCTTGTTAGTGTGTCTCCTTTATTTTATTGGTGTTATTTTTAACATATTGTGACACTGAGTTCAATTTAACATGTATGAAACCAGACCTGACAGGCTTATGAAAGAAAAGGGGAGAAAGAAAGAGGGGAAAAGACAAAAAAAAAAATAGCACCAGTGAGTAAACCAAATAACTCATCACTGTATAAAACATAAAAGATGCTGTCAAAATTTGCAAAATTAAGATTGTGTGGGCAAAACAAAAAATAAAATAAAATAAAATAAAATAAAATAAAATAAAATAAAATAATAAAATAATAAAATAAAATAATAAAATAAAAAGAAAAGAAAAGAAAAGAAAAGAAGCAGAAGCATGGTTACACAAACCAACCATTTTGTGTTGTGATTACAAGAGCGTTTTCTGTCATGAAATGTACTTACCAATGAGGGCAGAATGACATAGCTCCGCCCACCAGAAGCTAGAGGCGGGCACGAAAGCCCCAGGAAGCCCAGGCCACCAGCAGCCCACTACGACCTATGAACACCCGCCGCCACTCATTCCAAAGACAACCGCACCCCTACCCCAGCAGATGGGAGAGGGAGGCCTTAGACAGAGCCCCCTCCAGCCGAGGAGCAAGGGCCCCAGGGAACCCGAGGCGACGAGAAGCCAGGCCCCCCTCCAGCAGCCAGCCCCCCATACAGGCCGACGGCAGGACTCCAGAGCATCGGGCACCAGAGGACCACCCGACCCCCACAGAGCCCCCCCCCCACGCCAAAGAAGCCAACGCAGCCCCGCACCACAACCCCCAGGGGAGCAGGTCAACTCCCACGTCAGAACATCCAGCCCCACGCAGGAACCCCAAGGCACCCACACCCCGGGGGGCAGGGGGAAGCGGCGACCAGCGAGGAGTGACCAGGAGGCAAGACACAATGCCCAGACCCAGGTCCAGCCAAACAAGCACTCATACATGCCCGCAAGCACACCCACGTACACATTTATACACATACATGCACATACTCACCCACACAGATATAAACATAGATACTACATATACACATTCACTCACCCACCCATGCTCACGAAGACTATGACAGATACACAAAGACACACATTCATCCATAGCTACCCACCTCTGAACATGGGGGGAATGGTAATCCTTCTAGGGCCAGCAGTGACCCCAATACGCCGCCAGTCTGGTCCCTGAGGAACCACCCAAACCCCACCCCGGGTGAGGTGTAAGAAATCGGGGTGTGAGATGACCCCTCCACCCCTCCCCAACCTGTAAGTGTATGTGTTTATGTTTGTGAATGAAATGAAAAGTGTATAGGTGCAGTTAAAATTGAGGGGGACAGTTGCGCCCAAGCACCAACTGCATGTAGTCAGTGCTCACCCACACTGCTCCCCCCCCAAAAACCTCAATGTCTAAAGTGCAAATAAAATTTGGGGACAGACAGTAATGAGGATCTGAGTGGGGCCATCTCAGTAGCCCCATCTCGTCAACCTCTGAGTAACATGGCTGCCCCAAAGGTCCTATGTGTATCGAGATGTGTTGTGAATTATAGCGACTAAGGTGCAATTAAAAAGGAGGGGCAAGTGGCCGTGCGGCTCTGCATGTGTCCTCTCCACCCTACATGTATGAGGGATGTGTATTCTGTGTGTGTGTGTGTGTGTGCGGGGGGGGGGGGTTATGACCAGGAGGACAAAAGGCAACCTGGATGAAGAGAGCCAGCTCTACACTGGCTCAATAGGCTCCCCGACCTCCCACACCCCAGTACAGGGCAGAGGGAGGTGAGCCCAGGGCTGTGGTGCTGCAGCACCTGAGACTGGCGACACCGCCCCCACTGCAGAGGGCAGCCTGCTCACACTAGATGTCCATTTACTCAACAATAGACACAAACAAACGACAGGACAAATTGGCCTGAGTTTGAAATACGGTGCCCCATCCCCCCAACAACCCCACCGCGGCCCCCCCCCCACCGCAATGCAGGCACCCCCGGGCCCCAAAAGCAGAGACCAGACACCCCAACGCAGGCTAGACCAACCCACCCCACCTGGTGGCGTGCCCGGGACAGCAGAGACCCCCCCAGCGCCAAGGGGGACCCACCGGAAGCCAGTGTGGCCCCAGGGCCCGGGCCCCAGACCCCATCCCCCCAGCCACACAGGGAAGACCAGCCAACCGAACGAGGGCCGGCACTCACCACCCCAAGCACCCCTGCCCACACCCCAGGACCATAAGGCAGCACCACCCCCATTAACCAGGAGAGGCGCACAGACATCATCAGAAGGTCGCCACAGGACTCCAGTCCCAGCAGGCTACCAGCTACACAGGCCCCCAGAGTCCTCACACGACCACCTACAAAGCATACCAGGAGCAGAGCCCACCGCCAACCACCCCCACTAAGTAATGGAGCTGATCAGTGGGAACCAAAGAGAGTCAAATTCTTCCAATTGATTTTTAGAAGAAGCAGACATTCTCTCCAAACTAACATGATCTACTAAGAAATTTTTGTATTGAGTAATACAGATTTTATTTTTTGACTTCCAGTTCATGAGGATAGTTTTCTTAGCGATGCACAAGGCAGTAAGAACTATGTGTGACGTATTTGGACCCATAACTAATTCACTGACGTCACCTAAGATGCATAGTCTGGGGGAAGTTGGGACATGACAGCTAAACCATGTGGATAGGTCTTCACATATCCTCTGCCAAAATCTCTGAACAGGTACACAAGACCACAGAGCATGTAGATAATTCTCCTCTGAGTTGCTTGTACAGTGGGTGCATATGTTTGAGTGTGTAAGGCCCATTTGGAACATCCTTTGTCCAGTATAGTGTGTTCTATGGAGAATTTTATATTGTATAAGTTGTATTTGGGGACTTTTAGTCATTTTAAAGATATTTAAACATATTTCTGATCCAGGTTGACAGAAAGATCATGCTCCCATTTTGCAAATGGGAGGGAAACTGAATCATCAGTTTTTAGTAATAATTTATATAGTTTTGACAATAATTTTGGGGTACCGAGGTTAAGAAATAATAATATCATCTCTGTCACACATCAAAACTAAATGTAACAATTAAGCAAAGAATAAAATACAGGAAATACTAAGGCCAGCAAAATTGTCGTGAATGGCGCTGCTGTCACCTTTTCCTAGCGACAGATGTCACACACCCGCGCCTTTTAAAAATATCCGCTACTACACCCAACACTCCACCACGTTCCCAGAAAGGAAAACGTATGCAGAGATACAGACGTGAGTGGGAAGACGCACATCCATGGCTGAACAGCGTCAGTGGGGATGAGTTTAAGGCAAACTGTAACATTTGTCTGCGAGTATGTTGAGTGCGCACGGCAGGCTGTCTGATGTAAGGCAGCATGGACCAGGAGAGCAACACTGCAGAAACATCAGAGGGCAGAAAAGCCAGGCATCAGTGTGCAGTCCTTCGTCCCACAGTCATCTCCACACACTGATATGGTTCAGAACACTATAAAAAAGCAATAAAATCAGGAAACTCCATGATTAGTTCCATTGCTGAGGGTTTTTTGGGTTTTTCCTCTTTAGGTAAAAACGTCCCAGGGTTCACAAAGAGAGTCCCTGCAGCAAGAACAGGTATGCACTTTAAAGCTGCTGCTGTCAGGTCACCACATGGTGACAATTTTAACAAATATGTAAAATGCACTTTCAGAGCGCACAATTTATATTCAAAAGAATAACACAAAGTGGTTTGTGGCAGGCAGTTTACTGCATTTTAAAATTATGCAGTCCATAAATTATTTGTAAAACTGGTGATAGGACATCTATGTAACTCTTTATAAATGATGTTATTAATGTGCTTATTTATTTATTGTCAGTCCTAACAAAGCCAGGCTAGGCATCAGGAGCTTCCTTCATCTGAAGACACACTCACACACTGATTAAAAAATACAAAATAAAATAATAAAAGGAATGTTTGGGGTTGAATTTCCATGTTTGTGGGAGATGGGAGAGCTGTTTCCATTGTCACTTAGTCCAAAAATGCTGTGATAATTCTGTCCTGCCTGTCAGCATACGCAGTTTTTGCACCTATAAATAAATAAATACTGCAGTATTCAGCTGTAAAATGCAGCACTGAGATGAATGCTGCATTAAATCATTAATCTGGTGATTTAGCGCAGAGCGGCAAAATAAGCATTTTAATTCCAGTTAATTACTATGTCTCTCTGTGCTGCTGCTTATTTCTAAGGTGATGGCTGCACATTAGAGCAGGTCCATTAAAACGTTTAAGGTTACCGTCCCACAGCCTGATAAAGGAGACATGGACGTGCTCCAGCCAGGTTTAGCTTTTATCCTCCGCTCAGCTGCCAATTCAACACTCAGTGGGACTGATCATATGTTGCCAGGGCCACCCTTCCCCTTTGTGAACGCACACATACTTAGATCGGGAAACCCTGGGTTAACTTAGTCAGATGGTAACCAGCTTCCTGTGACCGCTTCTTCTGACTGCCATTGTTAGGATAAGCGAATCCAGATAACGGACAGATACTCCGGGGATGCTGAACTCACTTCGTAGAGCAGGGCCCAGGACTCAGATGCAAGCCCAAAGGGACTGGTCACCTCCCAGGACTGATCAGGGGATCTTTAGTTTGTTAGGCCAATGTGTAAATCACTACACTACAGACACTTTACCACACTCTGTAACAATGACAATTCAACAGAAATTTTTTTTTATCCCCAGTATCAGTTATCAGCTCGTCCACTGGTGGTGGAGGGAGGTTACGCTATTACCCCTGTTCATCTATCAGTATCACTCAAAAAAAATTTGAACCAAAATTGATGAAACTTTGTGGAAATAATTCGTTTGGGGGCCAAGAACATTTTCAAATTCAAAGGTCAAGATCACCAAAAATCCCCCCCCCAGAAAACAATCAGTGAATTTTTCATCTATCGTGATGAAATTTGGTACTCAGGTAAACAATTACTGTTGAGAATTCATTGTCTTTTTATATTTTATATTAGAATGTTCACAATAATGAGAAGTGAACCACAAACTCTACAGAAAAACCCAAACAAACCCACATACAATTCATATCGGTGTGTTTTTAAGAGGCTATTAGGGTGCATAAACTGAATAAAATTTATTCAGACTGTATATGCCATTATTTGTTCATGTGTTTCTAATTAAAAAAAAAATTTTTTTTTAAAGGCAATAAAATAAATTTATTGTTTTTGAGAGCTATCAATTTATGATGGAGTATCAGCACATAAAAATCTGGGGTAGGCAAATTATGTGCTCTATAGACTGCCCTTCCAGTTGTATATTTTTATATGCATAAATGCAAACAGTCTGAGAGGAGGCCCCACATTCAACTGCTCAAAAATCAAATGAAATTTTACTTTGAAACTCTGTAATGACATAAATAATGCACCCAGTGTGTCTATTTAAAATCTAATTTTCATTCAATTACCTACATACATGCTCCCTTCTTAAAGCTACTACTACTTATTATTATTATAAAGTGCATGGGAGCTAGTGTGGTTATAGGCTGAGTGTTGAATGTACTATTCACGTTTTGTGAGTTAAAACTTCTTGAACCAAGCGACAAACGTCAGCGATAAATTAAGTCCACTAGCAAAAAAAAAAAAGAAAAAAAAAAAGAAAAAATTATAAATGTGTCCTGCTCTGAAGTAATGACTAATGACTAGTTCAGTCTTGGTGAGTCAAAGTGTGTTACAGAGTAATTCAGTTATGATACATACTGTCAGCATTACCTGATCCCCCCCCCCGCTCGCAGTACTAACCCTTTTCCCACTCCCAAGCATTAACACTTCAGTGACATAATGTGTTGTCATTTTTAAGTAAGTCTCACATTCCCACTGTTGTGGACACAGCAGATTTCTATCACTTCAGTTTAATCCAACCTTCATTACATCCCATTCATATATTAAAGTCCATAAAGCTCACATCATAGTCACACAAGATCTCAGCTGTTATATGATCAGTGCTTGCTGGTATTCAGTCAACAGATGATCTTCTTTGCATGTTTTTACAGAACAATAAGCAAATAGTGTCAATAATATATCTGGTATCATTTCTAGAACAACCTACACAATGTTGCTTTGCCTCATTATTTACAAGGAACACTTTAATTTTCTCCTCAAGCCGCAGCAATGGAGGCGTCGTCCGGCTGTCGACCCTGAGGCTGTGGAGAGAGACACACACAATGCTTTACACCAGCATGAACACTGACTGCTGCCTTAGTGGTGTTTATGGGTTTGTGTGTCTGTGCTACCTTGACAAAAATACGCTGAGGCAGGAAGCGTCTCAGAGCTTGAGTGTTGAAGCTGGGACAACGTGGCAGGCTGATGTTGAGCTGTGGTAGTGTTTGGTAACCAGCCATCAGTGGGTAGTAGTTATACACCACCTGCTGCTCCGAACTGGGAAGGATACGGAGACGCACCTGCACACACAGACAAACACACAAATGCGTTTTGTCATCTGGAGGAATGTGCACAACAGAGTTTTATTCAAATTCAAAACTTCAGTCTAAAATAAGGCAAGGTCCAGGTAGACCAGATAAACCTTGAATGAGGTTAAACTGACCCTGGACTGTCTGGCACATTCAAACCAGAGGCCACACAGTAAGTAACCCTTTGTACAACTAAAATACATTTACAAAATTAACATTCTCGTCCTTCCTTTTTTCATTTTCAAGTGTATCAGAATTCAATTTCTGGTGATTTAACAGGGGTGCTGCAAGTGTGCACACAAAAGGAATTTCATCCAAAATGAATCATTAAATCAGTATTTGCCATCGTAAGAACAACAATCGGTTGCCTCTCATCCCTATCCAGTTGCACCATCTTGAACTGCAGCTTATGACAGCAGTCCTGCTGCTCTGCGTAAGCCAGCTACAGCCTCCAGCTCACAGAGGAGCTCTACAACGGAGATGGACTGCTGCCACCAGTTGCAAGGAAAAAAAAAAAAAGCCCAGCCAGTAATATGCCTGTATGGTCTGTCTCTGTAAATTCTGCATGTGTGTCATTGAAATATAATTTCATGTTAATCGATCAGTCAAATGCTACTCAAATCAAGGCAGTCCGTCCAATCAACAGGACCCGTCAGTCCGACTGATTCCCACAGTTAGCGTAGCTCTACCTGTTTGAGTCCAGAAAACATGAAGGCATCAGACGGCTCCACAGCCATCTCCACCTCCTGCACCAGAGCCGTTCTGTTCTCTATGTGGTACCGCACAGGAAGAGACTCCCTCACTCGCCCAAAGGAGGGTAAATCTACACCAACACAAAAACACGGTCAGAGGTTAACAGGGTTCAAAAATATCAAATGAAAATAATGTGAACATTTTTTAAATTCTACATAATATAGTCAAATATCATCTGTAAAATGAGAAGCACTGTATGTTGTTTGCATGCTGACCAGCGTGGATGTACAGAGGGACCATCTCCAGGACGACATGCGGCAGAGAGACTGTAGTCTGGATGAGAGGAGCGTCTGGACTGGAGGACTTTCTGTTAAACACAGTTCATACTTTAAGAAGCCCGCTCAGGCCCTCTGAAAACCCAGCAGCACCAAAAGTATCCATTTATATGGACGTACCTCCTCCATGATACCAGGTACTGTCCTGTAGCCACTGTGTTATTGATATTTGTCTGTGGTGGGCATCGGAGACAGAAACACTCACTGGCACACTCCCCTGTCTGTAGAACCACTGAACACAGCACACACCCAACATGTTACAGCCATGTGGCTTTTTTGTTGTTTTTTTCCTTTTCATTTTCAATGATTTTTAGATAACTACTGTAAGTATCCAGGCACCTTCCTGCAACTGTGACTGAAGCTGTGGTGTGTTGCTGGTCACAGTAAGCAGCTGCAGAGAAGACGAGGTCAGCAGAAGAGGCCACGGAGATAATGACAGGATGTCTGTCATCAACAGAAAGGGAATGTCCACCAACACCCGGTCCAACGGCTCGAACTGCAGCGGCACGCACAAGCAGACACGATCCATAGATACGTTATTAGTCTCACAAGGAAAATGTGTTAGAGCAGCAAGAAAATTGTAGAATCTGCAATATAATGATAATAATAACAAAAACAATAACCACTACATAGACTTTTTAAAACCAGAATTTCTTTTACTGTTCTACCATAATCTTAGTCTTCACAGGAACAAGAGATTCATTGAACGGCTTGAGAAGGATCTATGAGGCGTGCATTTTACAATGAATTCAAGATTATCAGTAAACTGTATGCATCTTTCCCTTGATGTGTTTCTCATTTCCTACTGTAGTATTTAGTGACCTTGACCTTACACTCCCTTTCCTCTCCCCCTCACAGATCCCCTCGCACCACCAAAACTATCAGTAAAATCCCGGCTAAAATTAAACCTAGCAAACTTAACTGCACACCTTGGTGGATACAAACTTGACCGAAACTTCAAATGGAACCAGTGTCTCTATGGTTACCGTCTCATCCTGGAGGACAGAAAAAGGAGCAGGAAGTTGCAGAAGCTGATCTTTGTGATTCAAACACATTTATCACTGAGAAGGTCAGATGAGCTTTCTACCTTATGACACTTGCACACAATCTGTCGTCCTTCAACTGTGGTATCGATGCTGTAGGCCACATGGAACAGGAAGACCCTGGGTCCGGTTGACACACACTTGACATACACACATCTCTCCAACTAGAGGCACACACACACACACAGACACAGAGTTCAAAAACTCACATTTCTTCTTCTCCCTGTGGAGAATGCTGGCGTGTGGTACGCTAAACTGAGACATTTCTTTGTGAACGTGTCACCTTTTCGCCTGGTTTCAGTTCTCCCAGAGGCACATCAGGGAGCAAAGCAGGTGCACCGTCATCACAAATCTTTGAGCCATCGAGTGTCACTTGAGTGGTCTGGCCTAGATTGGCATCCTGACCTGAACAGACCAAGATAAACACTAAATGAGTAACCATTTGCTAATGTAACGGAATCACACATGAATACAAGTGAATTATACCAGACAGAGCTTTACTGTGACTACTGTGGTTAATGTGGTTGTGAACAGTGTAGCACTCGTGTGGTTTAAGTAGAGAGTCTAAGTTAGGCATGGTTAGCTTAGCATAGCATAAAAATCTCCACAGGTGCAGCAAGGGCCACCCGCTGTTCATTGGAACAATACATGAATGAGACTGCCATATTTCACAGGTGTAACCAGGCCTCTGAATGCATGTACACACACATGCATTTTCCACAAGGCCAGAAGCCCCAGCTACATGTACATATCTGTGTAAGGAATTAGGGTGTAATCTACTGGGACGAGTTGAGTTACAACCGTTTTTTTTCTGCTGTACTGATGTACCTGGTTTGAGGCCAGCTGTTAGTTTAACATCCTTAGCCACAGCCTCCTCCTGTGATTGGATAGTGAGGCTGATGCAGTACATTTCATTGGTGAGTGCAGGAGGCTGGTGGCTCAGCTGAACGGAGATCTTTGGGACTCTGGAGATGATCCTAAACACATATGTGAAGAAACATTGGTGCTGATCTGATCCCAGAGTGGATACTAACTGACAGGTTAGTAATGACTGTTTCTGACTCACATGGTGCTGTGTTGCATGGTCAGGCTGTCCCAGTCCAGCTCCTGATGTGCCTCGATGCTGCGGCCCCAACGTCGTGAAGACCTGCTGGCCTGCAAGGCTTCATGTGCAGAGGCAGCATCTCCACCTGCACCTCTCCAGCTCAGAAACACACAGCGGCCGCTGTCGCTGCCCAACATCAGCTCGACACCCGTCATCTGCATTAAAAAACACATGTTAATCACCATTTCTCTCTCACACACAGTTACTGAAACAAAACAAAACCACCTTACCTCTATCTTCTTACCAACATCTTCAGTTTTTGCCACAAAGCTGAAATTGTAGCATTTGGATTTTCCTGGCAGCACGGTCATGCTGTCCTGGCCTGAACTCTCCACCACACACCACTGGTTATAGTCCTAAAAAACACAGAACACCTTTGTCACAAACAGCCGCAGCAACTTACAGATGTGGTGCCTGACACCTTTTCTATTTTCCTTAGAAATGTCGTATTTCAAAAAAACTAAAAAAAAAAGTGAGGTACTGCAGAATGACTGTGAACAGCAGTGTAAGAAAGGTTAATGTTACTTTCAGTCAGTTTTTTTTTAATCAGAAAAAAATGAGTTTCAGTCATCTTTCGTGAGAATCACTCCATCTGTTATATGAAGATTTGTGTCTCAGACTGTCAGCGTTTGATGATCACTATGCAGCAGAGTTACATGAACACTGTCGGAAGTAAAAAGAAACTTTTTGTTTAAATAAACGAGGTAAAGAAACAAAAAAAGATGGTGATAGCTGCAGGCTCAAGGAGATGCATAAATTAAATACACAAACATCAGAATAAAAAGTGTTCAGTTCCTGCTGACTAAAACACCACCAGCTCACAAGTACGTGCAGCTGATTGTGCGATGCTGTATAGGCAAAGAGCTCCAAGCAGACATCATGTATGGTGGTGCAGATACAAATTGTTTTTTTGCCTTCTTTGTAGCGTGTACCTGGTTACTGAGGCTGACAGCCAGCTTGTTGAAAGATACGGGATGAGGGCAGTCGGCTCGGAGGAAAACCTGCAGCTGGATGGGCTGGTCCACGTGGAAACTGGGAGACTGGAATCTGGCCTTACACTGGACTGGAGTAAGAAAAGAGATCAGTTATTAGAACCCATTTTGAGATAGCAGACAGAGACTATTTTTGAGGACATACTGTATGCCACACCGAACACTGCATAGAGGTTAATCGTTCACCCCGTGCACAAGGCCTTGCACACTTCCATTTTAATAATCCAAATTGTAATAAAAAAAGGAAAAGAATAGATCCAGAGGTTTACTTTACACTGAACGCTTCTTAAACATCACTCTTCAAACGTGGGCCCGCTGCTGTACTTTTTGTGACGTACATGATAAAGGAGAATTAAAAACTTTTTTTTTTTGTTTGAGAAAATCACTGAGTGTTTACTAACTGAATGGGATGTAGTCTTGCACTTCTATAGTTAGCTCATTTGATCCGGCCAAAGCCACGCGGTCATTCCACAGTGACCTGGCTGCACTGGCAGAAGACGGATCACACTCCGGCTCAGCATCTGGGACCTCGTTCTGAAAACAAGAGGATAATAAAAATGTGAATGGACTTGATTTGGTGTGTGACCTCGCTGACCTCTGCAGCTGATATATGAGCTGTACAACACAACCACAAACTGCAACTTCTAAACATTTAATTCCTACTCCTACCACACACACACTAATCTTCTCACAATTACTGTAATGTTTTAAATGCACAAGACGATTATTTGTTTGAATCTTTCAACTCACCAGGAGGACTTTGATGAGATTCTTCTCAATCCTCGACTTTTGCTCCTCCTTTAAGGTGGAAGCTAAAACAGACGACATGTCAGCATTATTTTTCCGATCTGATGTTATTCAGTTTTCTATTGAGACTTAATGTTTAATATTTTACTCATCTTAGAAGAGTTGAAACCTTCTATGTCATTTGTTTTCAGATTTATCATGTGAAAGTAATAAGACGGTGTGTTTGCTTCTTTAATTGTTCTTGTTCATATTGTGTTATGCTTTACAGCTCAGTCAGTTGATTATTTTGGGACACCAAAATACGATTTGCATGGGTCAATAGGAGAATGTTGTTCCATACCACTAATTAAATAAAATATCAACATACATCAGGAACGTCGGAAGGTTTTTATTGTGTAATCAATAATAAGCTTCATTCTTTTCACCCAGTTTTCTACAAGCGGCCAAGTGTAAAACTGATGCTTACCTCTGCCCAGCAGCTCCATGCAATATATGATGTAGTCCTTAATGCTAGCCATCAGATAAGCACAGCGAAGAGCTGTGGTCAATATGGCTGTCAGGAGACCCCACCATCGCTCTGTGCGATAGTCACACATCACATAGTCCAACAGCCTGATAAGAAGACAAACACACACACACACACACACACACACACACACACACACAGCTTTTAAGATTACTTGTCCAAACTGTACAGTGTGAAGAGTCTTAAGATTGTGTAATGAATCCAAGTCTGAGATTAAAATGAGACTGGAATGTCCTTTGAAAATGCAGTGTGACGTACTTCAGCGCTTTGGTGTAGTCTTTTGCATGGTAGTATTCCTCTCCCATCTGCACCACTACAAAGGAAACAGGATGAGACAAAAACTAAACAACGAGCAAATAAAAACCTTCCATGCAACACAATGTGGTTTCGAGCTGCATGAATTATGCTATGTGCTCATATAAAATCAACAATGTTGATGTTCTTTATATCCTAGATGGGAAAAATAAAGATTAGAAAATGTCTGAATGTGAGAAAGCAATGATGCATGACTATAAAATGCAAATTATACGCACTGAGGTGACTCTTCATTCGAGGACACTTGTACTTCTTAAACTGGGCAACAGCGTTACTGAGAAGTGCTATTATCAGCTCCTGTAGGGGCAGACGCACAGACAATCATGTTTAAACACAACCTGACGGTAACTAGAGGAAGCAGACAGACATTTATGAATATGGAACCATGATAACAAAGAATCAATACTTTGACTGTTCTTAAGTCTTCAGCTCTGTGTAAAGCATTTTCTGCTTTAGCTGCTGAGATGCACCAACTGCAGGAAAGCCCTACCAACTTTTCTCTCTCCAAAAAGGAGGCAGGACCTCACAATGTGACTGTGCGAACATATTTAGATCCCCACACCGCAACTACATACAATTCCTACATTTTCTTGCTGGTACTTCTATACCTCTGAGTGTTAACAGCCTTTATTTTTGGTATCCCCACCTTTGATAGTACCAAAAACAGACACTCTTTATAGGGATTGGCTAACTCTTAAAAAAAAAGTTTAATTTGAAAGATTCAACAGTCACTCAATTATGCTTTAAGTGATTTTAAGCTGAGTAACCACTGCTTTAAAGTGAGTTAGGTAACATTTTTTCATGGATTGAACAACTTTTCTGACAATGTCTGGATGGACTGTAAGGTACCAAAAATGTAACCTTCCCGAGGTCTTAAAGCCTGTGGACTGACTTTTGTGGGCATGTGAAGGATCCGGGATGAAAGGATATCACACTCATAGCTGCACCCAGGTACCTTGTTTTGATGCCTTCCTTCCAATCCTAGCATAAACGGTGAGCAACACTAGCTAATGTTAGCTTGGATATGGCATCAGATCGTCACTGATGTCAACAAATAACCAGTTCCCAGCACAGCAAACTCCAGTTAAGAAGCATTTCTGCATCGAGAGTATGTAAAGTCTACAACAGCATATGCAAGTGGCCGACACTGCTGACAGCAGTTACTGTCTGCTGTGTACAGTTACTGTGTGCCTGTGTTACTTTGCAATTTCATGACCAAAACACTAGTTGCTCTTTGACTTGATCAATTCTCTTCCAGTCAATTTGAAAAATGGCAACAGAAGAAAAAGTAGCTGGAAATGTGTAGGAGGATGTGCCAGAACCAAACAGGATAATCACAGCTGAGTGGACAGGATGAGCAGTGACATTTCTAAGGAGGTGCACATCAGGGTACAGTTCAGGGCTTTCAGGGTTTGCTGTTATCACATAGCTAAGATATCAGTATAACTCAGAAGTATAAATCCCACAATGCACTGCAGCTTCAGGCATTATTTTCTAGTGATGTTAGAAAACAAGTGAGCCAAGATTAGCCAGCTGGCTGTTACGTTGAGTATCAAGCAATGGGGTACCAGTCTGAGCAGGCGACTCACATACCGTAGAGCTATTGCAGAGGCCTGGGTCTGAATCTGCCCCTCTGAGCTGAACGCGGTGAGCTGTTAGCTAATGTCAGTGTGCATGCTAACATGGAACGCTACTTCACAAACCAAACTGGCCAATTTCAAATTATTTCATCAGCTACCACCACTCAACATGACTGGCGCCACACAGTGTAGCTCAGTTTCAGCCAACTGGATAACTGTACCTTCTCTGCTAACCATATAGCTGGGAAAGTCATTGCCAAGCTTATGTACAATGCTTAAAGGCCATGGATCTGATTAAAAAAAATTTTTTTCCACAGGTTAATCCAAGTTCCTTGAAAATAATTGGGACCCTAAAACAGTGAAATGCTGTTGTGTGTTCTTACAGAATGTGGTACATCTCTCTCTTTAATCTGCAGGGCCAGAATCCCAGTCTTCTCCTTCTCTGCATCTGGAGGATCAATACCTGGAAGTAAAATAATACAGACATAATTATTGAACAAACACTTGGTTTTAGGGTTCATGTTGGAACCAGGTTTAAGTTAGGTATAGAGGTATGAAAACACATTATGGCAATAATGGTCCTCACAATGATAAGCTTGTTATGGACATGCACTTCTTTTCGTTAATCTGACAGCATCTGTCTGAAGGTGCACTCCAGCTTTTCTATAAAAAAGTATAAACGCCACTCTTTCTAACTTTAACATATCTAAAAGCATGCCAGCACTATTAAGCACTGAGTTTCTCAGACAGCTTTGACAAACACTAAGAGGTGAACTTAATTTGCTGCTTCCAGCTGTTTCGAGAAGTCTTTTCTCTGAGTTTATTGCATACATGTGGCATCAGACAGCATTACAATCCTTCCATAAGCTTTCAAAGGCAAGACGGATATAAAAGGACTGGTTCTTATTCAGCAATTTTCTACTCTACATGAGTGTTATACAGCATGTCTCATTCACCCATTTATACAAGCACTTTCTATGTCTAAGTGTGACAATCTAACATAGCATGTTTGAAGCCAGCAGTGTTGTGTAGAAAGGCATGTGCCTGTTTCTGTGAACATACTCTGGTGTCCCTGTCTCCATGGTCTCTGGCCATAGAAATCCAGCCCTCCACTCTGGGTGTCCAGAGGATCAGGGGAAGGGTAATTTACTCCAGCCTGAAACAACCGATTAAATAAACGACCAACTAAATAAAACCATTAAGTGGTGTTTTATATGTAATATGCAATATACAAGCTTCCTAAGATAAATAATGATTCACATTTTAAAACAGCAAGTGTTATTTAGGTTCATGGAATTGATGCCATCTTTCGTATTGCTGGTACACTCAGAGTATAAGCAATTGAAGCACTATCACCTGACAGAGCTGCTGTGCCAGCTGCTTCCTGTCCTGACTGTAGCAGGCAGCCTGCTGGTAGTAAAATCCAGGGTTCTGAGTCTGGATGGCAGTCAGTCCCAACTTTATGGCTTCATCAAACAGCTCCCCAAATGACTGAAACCTGTGAACAGACAGTGAAGATCTGCAGTGATGACATGTGAACATACATTATTTAAATCTAGGTCTGCCTTAACCCTTTAATCCTGAACCTGTCATCAGTGACATAACATACTTCAAATGTTGCGCCGTTCGTGGACTTCTGGCAACAATCACTGTAATAACCCTATGTTGGGTATGAAATGCAATTTCTTAGCTTTCAGAAACTGAATTTTTCATATAGGACAAATGCGTAATTATGGCAATTCAAAGTACGTTTGATCTGATGTCTCAGCTGTGATATGCTTGGTGTTAACCAGCTGTTCATTGCAAGTAAGGGCAGGTAACAGGTGAATCTGCGTTGTTAAAGGGTTAATCAGGGGTAAATGCATCCTTTGTATAAATGACTGTGTTTATGTACATTACTTTGAGGATAACTATGCTCATATAAGAACTTTTTTGTTTGCAAATGTGAAAACTGAACAGGACAGGCAGAAGAGAATGGATGGACAGTTTAATCCTATCAACCTGTTAAATACCATCACACACTGTTACATACAATGTGATGGGCATTCATTCATGACTGCGTCACATATATGCCCAATTCATGTGTGTTCATATGCAATGAGCATATCTCACTGTTTAGACATCCACGCAGAGTGCTCAAAGGCTAGTTCAGCACTGCCGATCTTCTTCTTGCACAGGTCAATGTGCTTTCGGAATTGGGCTATAGCATCTAGAGGAGTGTTATGCTGGAAACACAGGCGGACAGATCTGCAGAGAGACGTGGAACATGAAAGGAAAACAGAGGGGAAAAAAAGGTAAATTATCATGGCTATTATGTGCAGACATGCATTAGGTTTTTAGTCGCCTACTAATAAAATCATCAGATCAGAATTGAATTGAATTACATTTTGTCAAATCACAACACTTAACAGATGAACACAGGACAGCCAGCTCTAAATTTTCATAAACTGAACCTCTTCTCACAATTACTCAGCTACTAAAATGTTTAAAATAGAAATCATGCTGGTCGCTTTCAAATAATGTTGTAAATAATACTGCAAGATGTAGTCCACCTGCATATCCTTACCTCCACTGTCACAAAATAGTATAGCTTAATTTATAGCAGTGTTTCTCAAACTGTGGGGCGAGGGTACCCTGGCAGAAAAGCCAGGCGGGACAAATGTTGATCGGATTAATTCTCATGGCGGAACAAGGAAATTACGTTAGCAGGTGTGTTAGCACAGCGACCAGCGGAACTCTCCAGCGTCACCGTCCGACAAAATGTTCACGTGCTCCCTAATATATCCCACCCACTAGCAGGTGGCATGATGAAGAGATAATCAGTGTTATTCACTTCACATGTCAGTGGTCATAATGTTACACTTGCTCGGTGTAGGTTGCTCTTGTGGCACTCTCTGTTATCCTCCTTGGATGTACACACAAACTCCACCATCTTTGTCTGCAGCAGTGACAGCAGTCTTTGTTCTGCTCATTAGCTCACATTAGCTGTGAACTGGAGGGCCATAACCTGCACTAGATGGCGAACCAGTTCATGTGCTACTAAGCCAAGCTTGGCAGCTGCAGTCTAAGACAGTGGAGTTAGAGGTCACTCACAGGACGACTCTCTGCAGATACAGCTGCTCAATTTGTTTGTCGCACACTACTAGGTGAATGCAAATACACATGCGTGTACCCCTATTAATGTGGAGTAATTTAAAGACATGAAAAAGTCAGATCCATTGCCATTAATCAGAAGGATGTTTTTCAGTTAACAAATATATAGGGAAGCACAAATGTACCTTATAGTTGATAAATCCAGCCATAGTTTTGATCTCCAACATGTTTGTTTCATGTGCTCTGAGCTCATGCACAAGACTGTAGGCAGTTCTGTAGTACCTACAAACACCAACACACAAAGCAAAACTGATCAGGACAAACTCCAGCTCTCTAACTGTCCACTCCAGACACTTGAAACATTACAAACTTCATCTACCAGCCACTAAATGCTTTGTCTATTTAAAGAGACAAGGCTGTCAGATTTAGGAAGTTTACCACAATCGGGGCTCTATTTTTCAGAAATACTACAAAGAGTCATTAAAAAGGACAGAACTTTCTGGAAATTTTCCTAAAAGCCTTACTGTGTTACCACAGCAAACAGCAAACATACTCAGCATCACCTCTGGACACACTTACTTGAGAGCATTCTGAGTGTCCTGCTTCAGCTCACTGAAGAAAGCAGTTTTAAACTGATGCCTGACAAACAGCAGCTGGGAACAGCAAAACAGGGAGAGAAAGAGGGGACATTATGGAGTTTGTCTTTCAATCTGCATTCGCCTTTCATCCTGAGCAGATTTCTAAACTGTGCCAATCTGTGGAAAGATTTAAAGACCCCACGGAACATATCTTTTTAGAAAGTTAATGAAAGTGTTGCACATCCCAAGGATGTATATCTGTTGGGTCTCAGTTCAAACTATCGTCTTTCATTCTACAATGATAGAATACCCCTCGTTAAAGGCTTATTTCCTCTCACGTGACACCTCTTTCTCAAAGCCACTGCCAGGAAAAAAAGTTGCTTCATTATACTACGGACAATGTTTTCCTATGATGGTGTTACCAGGAGTGTACCAGGAATTAAATTTAAAATAGCCAGGCTTTCTATTAGTTAGCTGGCTCAACAAAACCTTTTTTTTTTTTTTAACATTTATGTTAAAATGCAGTGCTGCTACAAGTAAGGCAACTTGACAATGCTGCAAAATGCTGTTATTCAAAATGTTAGCATTCATTCAGCAGCGCTGTTTGTTTCTAATGTCACAGCTACACATTAGAGCTGTTAAACATTAAAATGGATGCAGTTAAACATGATACTCCAAGAAGTGGATTCATCTGACACTGTCACATAATACAGGAGGTGTGTTAGTAACTTCAGTTATTGGTCAAATCAAATCAAAGTAAATCGGTTTTCTAACCTGTGCCCTTTTCACTGTAATTCTGACAGCGTAAAGCCTACTTGGCAGTAAATCAGGACAAAGCACAAGATATATTTATACTTTTTCTGCATCACCAACTGAGTGCGTATGACAATGTGACACATACAGACTGCACTGCTGTGACTTCACTCCATGGCTTCCTTCAGCGCTTATTTCCAGCATACAGTTCAACAGGTTGCATGTATAAAACATATTGCTTCAGCAGATAATCTGGATCACGCTGAAAAACCTGAGAGCGTATTTAAAGGTATCGTTTCTGAATTCATCCTGTATGTGCAATTTTCTGTGGACTGAGAATTTTAATATTTAAATATTGTTTATATAGCACCTACACCTGCTGCATAATAAAAACAGACACCAAAATTTTACTTTTTACAGTCTGGGGCCTTTCAAGTGTCCAGTCACTGTTTGTGGGCGCCACACATGTTCATACCTGGTGGGTTGTCTTGTTGAGGAACTCTTTGTGAGATTTGACACGTCGAATCTCAGTGTAATAGTAGGTCTGAGCATGTTCATAGAAGGCATTCTCCAACCTTTAGAATCACACCAAGAGAATATTCAAATCACAGTTCTCATTTTAAAATCAGGGCACCCCTGCTTCAGTCAGCTACAGGTACCTTATAATGTAGCCCACTAAGTGGTCGGTATGAGGCAGAACAAAGAGGCTCTTGCCAGACAGATCACAGGCATGACAAAGAGCTGATGCTCTCTCTGATGCTACCAGGTCCTCTCCTGTGAAACAAGAGAATAACAGATTGCAAGTCCCTGTAAAGTCTACAGCTTGTTTTGCTTTTTGTACTCTTGGAAGTCATGACAGTGAAATGTAAAGAGCTCCCATAAGCACATATTGACAAACATAAGTCCCAACTATGATTTTGCAGAGTCCTCTACCTGGAGGCAGAGGAGTTTTCTTCTGGATTAAAACCACGGCCACTTTGGTGTTCCTGCCCTGAAGACTGGTCCTAAAGACACACAAATGCAACACAGCATATAAAACTTACTACAATATTTCCCTTAAAGAAAAAAACAGAAAAAAAGAGAATTTCACAGATATTACCCACCTGACAATCTCCACTTTAGTTGCACATTCAGATTGTTTCTCTTTCCACTGTGGGTCATCCCAGTCCAATTCATAAAACAGAACTACAAGAGCAGGTACCAGGTTTAAATGTTTATTCATCCAGCCTGTTTTCAGGATGCCTTTAGGGATGTACCACTCATAGGATGTTCGCTAGATAGATAGAAAAAGCAAAAAAAAAAAGTATTGTTGGTGGTTGTTAGTGTTTTTCTACATTTTAACAGTGATGCTGTTAATTAGTAGTAGTTTGAAAATGAAATTTTCAGTGACACGTTGGATTTTGTTGGAATATAATGCAATGTAAATTTCAACTTCTCAGGGATTTCTCAATCTGTAGCTCACCTTAGTGCGGCATTTTGGGTACTCGTGGTCTCCTGGGAGCACTTTGAAAGAGATTGGGACTCTGTCAGCACGGCGATTGGCGCAGAAGGCATCCCAGATGGCCCGGTGCACAGCATTGTACACCACATCCAGACCAGTCAAAGCTACAAAAGCCATGGGCCGACAACATAGCTCCGGAGGAAGCTCCCACTGGGACCCTGTCATTGTGATGGTTCAACAATAGATACACCTACACAAAAAAAAGCAACATCAAATATCCTCATACATCAAGCTTACAGTTTGATTAGTAATGGTTAATAATTTCCTATCAATGCTCTGTCGTGTTGTAACAGTTTGGTAATGTAGGAAGCTATCTCCAGAATTAGTTTAAAATGTATTCTGATGAAAAATTAAACGCATTTTGCACAGTCACAACAAAATTCAAAAAGACAGACTGAAGATGAACACAGGGGCTTCTGACCTGGAGATCACAAGACTTTAGCACTGACCCGGCAGAGTTCAGACAAGCAGCTCGTGACAGTTCAATTGTTTACACTATATTAAATACAGCTCGACACTTTCGAAGAAAAAATGTCTTTCATTTATATAAAAAATAATCGACTATACATACGGACGGCATTGTATACATTTTGACGGTCAGAAAATGCATAAATACAGACGCCTTAGTACGAAAGCGGAACTGAAACAACCCGGCTAACGCTAGTGACAGTGCATTTAGCGTCCGGAATAAAGACTGTGATCGTGCAGAACCGTGAATCGACAGCATACCTCAGTGCATCACTTCAAATAAACTGGCAACGGCGCTGAGATCAGCAAGCTTGGTTGAATTAGCTAGCTGCACTTCATGGACTGTTAGCAAGCTAGCGTTTTCAAATAAGGTTAAAGCTTAGCGTTAGCTAGGCAGTGGGCGAGGTTGCAAATGTACCTAGTACACATCAACCAGGTTTAGTTTCCCACTGCTTGACCTCTTTATAGCTAAATTCTACCTCCGGTCACCACAAGAAAACGATGTGTCAACCTCGACAAACTAGAAAAAACAGCTACTTTAGTAGCTATTGCTGAAGAATAACAAACTCTGTCCAATTAGCGGTCTACCAGAAGTTCCATATCACTTCCGGTGTGACTTTTCAAAATTAAAGTGCCATTGAGAAACTGCTGAGTTTCAACAAGAAAAGCAAATGAGAAAAATTAATCTTAATATAAGGATACTAATCATGACTCTTTACAAAACCTATACAAACAAATGTGTTATATATTATAGTAGAAAATAACATTTTAGGCACTATATGCTGAAGAAAATAAACTACTTTGATTATTTGCATTATATTTTATATTATAACACTATTCTTTTCCCGCCTGCTTGCTTTAGAGGTCACCACAGCAGACCATCTTTCTCCTTCTCACCCTTCTGTCAAAACCTCTGCATACCCCCCCCCCCGCACTACATCCATAAACCTTCTCTGTGGTCTTCCTCTTTTATTCCTGCTTGGCAGCTCCATCCTTTGCCCAGTATATCCTCTGTACATTCCCAAAACATCTCAGGCTTGCTTCTCTAAATTTATCTCCAAACTGCTCAACCTGAGCTGTCCCACCGATAGACTAATTTCTAATCCTGTCTTCCTGGTCAGTCCTGATATAATCCCACCCCCATCTTGAATCAGTGTCTTACTCCTACCACACACCTCACCACTGTCTCACTGTCCTCATTCATGTCACCCCCACATATGTATTTCTCTGTCATATGATGACAGTATGATGTTTAGAATCTTATTGTTGCACTGCACTACTTAAAGCTGGAACAGGCTTACTCTAACTGATTCTAGCCAGATTGGTATTGTTGTTGTTGTTTTCATGCCTCACTTTTTATGCCTAAAGACTAGCTACTATGTTGAGGTTTATTCCTTTGTAAGAAGAACTCAAAACATTATCACTTTTAAGTTCTAATGGATTTCCTCGTGTCAGTCAAAGCCTCTGCATTTGATGATGAGCTGACCCCTGGAGGGATGAGGAATTTGGAGCACATGACACATTTTTAAATTAAAGTTAAATGAGTTGCAGCAGCAAAGCTAAATCTATAGGAGCCAATATTCAGGTGGAGCGGGTTTCTTGGATTTTCTGTGCAGGTACGGATGGGAAGGGAAGGGTAGTGGTTCAGATGACTGTACAAACAACAGCAAGCGTAAAGGAATTGGTCATGGTGTGTGCCAGTGAAATCTGACAAGGTGCCTGTGTGCCTGGCTCTCTGGGGTGGGGTGGGTGCCCTTTGCTCTGTCCTGTGGGCCGGGTTGTCCCGTGCTGCTGGGGCTGTGCCTGGGCGCCTAGGTTGTCCTGGCTGTTGTGCCTCCTGGGCTTTGGGTCTGTTCATTGTCCCTTGGCTCGTGTGGTGCTTTGGGCTCCTTTCCTGGGTGCCCGTGCTGCCTGGGTGGGACTGGGTTGTGCTCTCAGCCTCTGTTTGGTTTTGTAGAGGGCCTCAGACACTGATGTACACCTTCCTGCATGTTTCTGTCCTGGCACGGGGGTTTTCCACTGCTTCTTGGCCTTTGATGCAGGCTGCAGACACTTGGGTTCTTGTTACCATCCAATGCTGTGATGGTTGGACTCACCACACTGACTGTTTTGGTTTCTGACACTCTTTTAGGGGTCTAGATGCTGGTCGTCACTGAGGTTCTTTTATTCTTGTTTATTTTTATTTTATTTCATTTTATTTATTTGTTTTTTTGTAAAGGGAAAGAAAAAAAATCTTCTAGTGAGTTGGGCTCACTACGTTAAATTTGGAAGGTATCACATGCATGTCTTCACAAGTGCATGAACATGGGCACGTATGCACACAGGGACATGCATACATAAGCACATAAACGCGCGCACACACACACACACACACACACACACACACACACACACACACACACACACACATATTCACTATATGATAATAATAATTTTAAAAAAAGGGGGGCAATGATGTATTAAAACACTACCAACCAACAGGTACCCCAGCCTCTAGCAGATAGCATAAATGATTTTTCAGTCAGTTTCCTACCTGTTTATGCTGCATGGCTGGGGTACCTGTCAACTTTTTTCTCTGAGGCCCTTGGGAAAAAAAAAAAGAAAGAAAGAAATCTGACAAGGTAACAGATTTAAATAATATTTTCAGGGAATCGAGAGCATCGAGATTATCAAAGTTGAGCCATTCTGCTCATTTTCAGCTCCATATTCTATTCTTGAACTACACTGAGAATGTTTGCCTGATTCCCAGTTGAAAATAATTCTTGTTCATCTTATACCGGGGCTTGGTGCAGCCCATCAGTTCATCCTCTCTTTGAAGCAAGCCATTTTAGTTCCCTCCCTTCTGATTGACTGCCTCTCATAAACAAAAGGTGGGTGTGCTTTTGACTGGCGCTACAGTACACTGCCAAAAATATCTGCTCGTTTGCCTTCTCACGCATATGAACTTGAGTGACATCCTATTCTTAATCCATAGAGTTTAATATGATGTAGTCCCCCCACCCCACCTTGGAGCAATAACAGCCACTGCTCCAGAGTCCAGTGGTGGTGCGCTTTACACAACTGCATCTGACACTTTGCATTACACTTGGTGATTTAAGGCTTGGATGTTTGGAGGTCTGACTCTGTTGGCAACCTCTGAGCACTCTGAACCTCAGCATCCGCTGACCCCACTCTGTGATTTTACGTGACCTACCACTATGTGGCTGAGTTGCTGTTGTTCCCAATCACTTCCACTTTGTTATAATACCACTAACAGTTGACAGTGGAATATTTAGTAGTGAAGAAATTTCATGACTGGACTTGATGCACAGGTGGCATCCTATCACAGTACCACGCTGGAATTCACTGAGCTCCTGAGAGTGGCCCATTCTTTCACCACTGTTTGCAGAAGCAGTCTGCATACCTAGGTGTCTTGGTTTATACACCTGTGGCCATGGAAGTGACTGGAACACCTGAATTCGATGATTAGGATAGATGAGTGAATACTTTTGGCATCAAATGTGACATGATCACATTGGGATATGAGCTCTCACTGATAGCCAAGGCTGGGAAAACGTACATGTACATACCTGGACCTCATTATTGGAAGCTTTAGCTGTGATAATAATAATAATAATAGTAATAATAATAATAATAATAATAATTATATATATATATATATATATAAACTGGAAAAATTATATGTATGACATCAAACAAGGAAAAGCATATTAGTTCAAATTTAAGCAGCACAAGTAAAAAGAATATCATACAATAATACAATACAATAATAATACAATACAAGAGGACACAGTGAGAAGGAACAGCTGCACAGAGAAGAAAGACTGAAGCTACAGCTCATCAGGAGAGCCCAGATATTGCTGTTATCCGATCTGCTGATTGGCTAGTTCACTGCCTTGCACGCCAGTCACACCCTTTTGCTGTGGAAGTATGTATTTTTTATTTACTTTCTGAAGCAGCCTGCGTCTGAGCTGACTCTGTGTGCATCCACAAAGGTTAAATTCAAAGTTGCAGCACTAGCTGCCCGTGGAGCACACGGACAGATGCCTCCGAGCTTCCTGTCATTCTGCCCTCCTCAGCAGACAGCAGCCCTCATCCTCCCCTTCGGGCCAGAGGACACGGAGAGAAGGCTGTAGTATGGGACAGTATCCCGGGACCACTGACTGTGAGAGGACCAGGCTATGTCACAGCCTGACTGACTAAAGGTGAGGATCCTAGCTAGGTGTGTCTGTGTTGTGGTACCTTAAAATGCTGCCTCGTTAAGTATTTAACCTTCAGGAGACGCCTCACGGTGGATGGGGAGGACCGCTGTCCTCTGGGCTATCGCAGTGTGCTCATAGTGATGAGGATGCTGGTGTGCTTTTGCTGCTGTTGACCAGGTGTAGTGGATAATGGAGCCAATCTGCGCTACAGTAGGTGATGGTAACGTGCCGTTGTGTAGCCTATCCTATCATGCCAAACTCTATTAAGAATCACAATAATTTAAAGTTTTGTGTCTTGTCAGATGGTACACTTATCAAGTAAAATATAATACGGGACATTTTAGGGATATATTGAGAACACTTGTGAATTCGGCTGACTTTGATTCACTGAAATATTCAAATCTCAGTGTGAAATTTATTTTACATATATTCACAAAACAGGCACTGTTGTCGGGCAGTGGGCTGGCGATACACTTCATAGACGAGAAATATGGATCCTATGCAAGCCGATTAAAAGACAGTTGTCTTGTCCAACAAAATATTTGCAGATTTTTTTCTTCTAAGACCAGAGTGGCTGCTAACAAACACACCGTTTAAAAGTTGAACATTTCTGAGTTATGTTTGGTGTGTGATTCTCGTGGACCACACTACAGTCACGGGGCGATGTCCGAGCGTAATTTTTAATCGGTGCTAACAGTAAGTTGGTGTTGTTGATGCTAAAAGGTGAGCTCTAATGGGCCTCTAATGACTTTAGGATAAGATTAATGATTTCTCTGGTCCAGAATATTAAATCCCCTCCTCTTGGAATGTAGAGTATCGGAATTTGTCAGAGGAAAAAATATCGCAGTGGGAGAATTCCCAGCATCTCCACAGGAAGTTAGTCAAATATTTATCAGATAGCACTCATGCTGATATAGTTAAGGCTGTGTACACAGTAGTTGTCTGTAAATGAATGAATCCAAATGGCTGCCATGAGCTGTTCATTACTGGGTCTAAAATGTGTAAAGAATATCATCAATAAGATCTTTATACAGAGTCGGCTTTCGAGGCGTCTCCAGACAATCTGTCGAGCATGTTTTTGATGTTGTTAGAGGGGTTTGGAAAAGATTGATTCAGTTCAGTTTTATTTATATAGCGCCAAATCAGTGCCCTCATAGTGTAAGGTAAAGACCCCACAATAATTACAGACAAAACCCAACAGTCAACACGACCCCCTATGAGCAAGCATTTGGTGACAGTGGGAAGGAAAAACTCCCTTTTAACAGGAAGAAACCTCCAGCAGAACCAGGCTCAGGGAGGGGCAGTCATGTGCTGTGACCAGTGGGGGGTGAGGGGAGGGAGAAAGGACAATAGACACTGTGGAAGAGAGCCAGAGATTAATAATCATAATAGTGGGATATAAACAGAGTGAAAAGAGCTAAATGAAAAGAAACACTCAGTGCATCATGGGAAGCCCCCAGCAACCTAGGCCTATTGCAGCATAACTGTGGGTTCAGAGTCACCTGATCCAGCCCTAACTATAAGCTTAATCAAAAAGGAAAGTTTTAAGCCTAATCTTAAAAATAGAGAGGGTGTCAATCTCCCAAATCCAAACTGGGAGCTGGTTCCACAGAACCCTTCTCTGATGCGGACCAGGTGATATACATTCCTGAGATCGAGTTTGGACAAAATAGCAGCTTCATGTAAAGGTTCAAAGACTGATGTTAGTCGGTGGTAGTGGATACTTATTCTTCTAATGGCTGTTTCTAGCAGGATAATGCACCACACCACAAAGCAAAAGTAATTTTTTCATAAACTCAACAGTGAGATCTGTGGACCTGAGTTAATGAATCTGAATCAACTACAACACCTTTGATGTGAATTACTGATTTCATGCAGCAAAAGCAGCTTTTAGCTGTGTTTATAAGCAGCAGTTGGTGGTATTTAACTGTTGTGTGGCAGTGAAAAATGAGAAGAATTATGACATTAACAGCTTTCCATAATTCTCCTCTGTGTGCTCTACAACATAAATGAGAAGTCCTTAAATGAGCCACTTTATTGTTTGGTACTTTAAAAAAAAATAGGTGTTTGTTGTGAGTTTTGGTGGCTGGTTTTGAGTTTTTTTCTTTTTTTGTTTCTTATTACCATTTATAGTTTTTGCAACCTTATCCTGTCAAAGATGGACAAATTAAAAGCTAAATGTTTTAACTGAATAAAAACTAATAACCTTGCAGAATAGAAAGGTGGTGTAGAACTGTCCTTCCTCCTCCAGTCCCACCCTTTTTCTCTGCTGGCGTGACACATGCAAACTGTTATAGATCCTGGTGATGTCACAGTTGTTTGACGTAAGGACTGGCCGCATTGCAAGCATAATAAAAAACAAACAGGGAGGCGGTACGATCTGGGTGATGATGATGCTGAGTCATCGCTCTGCTTCTGAGCTCTTTGTGTCTTTAAGATAGAAAAGAGAGGAGAGAGAGAAAGGCACAGAGAGACTGTTACTGTGATGATTTGTTGACTACAAAAAAATCAGTCTGAGAAAAGTCCCAGCGGATGTGCTCAGAATGTGTCATTTTGTTTTGTACAGTAGCTTTAGCACATATAATTAAGCCATGCAAGGTTGACAAAAAAAAAATAGAAGCTTCAGATAAAGCAACTGAGAAGGCATCTCTCATCCAGGAAGGCCATGTCACGACTGAGTCCACACTGAAGCAAGGTTACAACAATATAGCTGGCAGCAGGTGAAGGTCCAGCTGTCTGCAGAACACTTGTCATAAGTTAGATGTCTCCACCCAGGAGCTTTGCCACGATTCAGTATTTCCATTTCATCTATAGTCTTCTCTGTGCAAACACTTCATTGCTGGGTAATCGACTGTTATAATAATACATCTTCAGGGCACATCTTTCTACATGAAAAAGATGAGAGAGCCAGACAAGTCAACAGAATGAATAGTTCAGTTAGTTAAACAAACAGACAAACCTTTTAGTCCCTGGAGTATTCACTCTGAAAAACAGCTGTTAAACAGATTTCCATGAGAAGGGAAGGAAGAGGCTTAGTTCAAAAGGACTTTAAAAAAAAACACGAGAGAGAAAGTTTTGTAGTTTAGTTTATCATATTTATCATATTCCTTTTGCATTCCTTTATTTATCATATAGTTTATTCATATTTCTTTCTATTATCTGGCAATCAGGAGAAACAGCCACACAAACCTGGTTATCAACTTGCTATTTTAACTCGAGGTTTCCTCTGTGTATTCACATGAAAGTGTTGGTAGCAGCATCAGACCATGCACAATGATGGATACGTGTACTGGTAGCAGAGTGGTTTGCTGTGTCTGTCAGCGTAGTGTCCAGAGGCTGGAGGCGCTACCAGGAGACAGGGAGGAGGCCGTAGGAGGGCAACAACCTGGCAGCAGGAACGCTACCTCCGCCTTTGTCCAGAGCCCTGCAAAATGACCTCCAGCAGGCCACAAATGTGCATGTGTCTGCACAAACGGTTAGAAACTGACTCCATGAGGATGGTATGAGGGCCCGACATCCACAGATGGGGGTTGTGCTCACAGCCCAACACCATGCAGGATGCTTGGCATTTGCCAGAGAACACCAGGATTGACAAATCCTGGCGATTGACTGGTGCCCTGTGCTTTTCACAGATGAAAGCAGGTTCACACTGAGCACATGTGACAGACGTGACAGAGTCTGGAGACGCCGTGGAGAGCGATCTGCTTCCTGCAACATCCTTCAGCATGACCGGTTTGGCAGTGGGTCAGTAATGGTGTGGGGTGGCATTTCTTTGGAGGGCTGCACAGCCCTCCATGTGCTCGCCAGAGGTAGCATGACTGCCATTAGGTACCGAGATGAGATCCTCAGACCCCTTGTGAGACCATATGCTGGTTGGCCCTGGGTTCCTCCTAATGAAGGACAATGCTAGACCTCATGTGGCTGGAGTGTGTCAGCAGTTCCTGGCATTGAAGCTATGGACTGGCCCGCCCGTTCCCCAGACCTGAATCCGATTGAGCACATCTGGGACATCATGTCTCGCACCATCCATCAATGTCACGTTGCACCACAGACTGTCCAGGAGTTGGCAGATGCTTTAGTCCAGGTCTGGGAGGAGATCCCTCAGGAGACCATCCGCCACCTCATCAGGAGCATGCCCAGGTGTTGTAGGGAGGTCATACAGGCACATGGAAGCCACACACAATATTGAGCCTCATTTTGACTTGTTTTAAGGACATTACATCAAAGTTGGATCAGCCTGTAGTGTGTTTTTCCACTTTCATTTTGTGTGTGACTCCAAATCCAGGCCTCCATTGGTTAATACATTTGATTTCCATTGATGATTTTTGTGTGATTTTGTTGTCAGCACATTCAACTTTGTACAGAACAAAGTATTCAATGAGAATATTTCATTCATTCAGATCTAGGATGTGTTATTTGAGTGTTCCCTTTATTTTTTTGAGCAGTGTACTATATGTTACCCCTGGGCCAGTTGCTTAATGATTTTAAGCATCTCCTACAATTACTATGCCGATGATACACCACTGTACGTTTCAAGCCCAACAACCTCAACAGCCTCCGTGAGTGCTCCTCTCCCATTAATAATTGGATGTATTTAAATTTCTTCCTGCCCTTCACTGACTCCCAGTGAAATTCAGAATCCACTTTAAAATCCTCTTATTAAGCTCTACATGGACAGACCCCAACTTACATATCAAGCTGGGGCCTTGAGGCAACTGTTGTGATTTGGCGCTCTATAAATAAAATTGAATTGATTTGAATATATCAGAGCTACTGAGACCTTATCACTGCAGCCGACTTCTCAGATCATCTGATCAAGGGCTCCCAATTGTTCCATGCTCTTACTTTAAAACCAAAAGCGATTGTTCTTTGAGATTGTTGCGCTCAAACTTGGAACAGCCTATCAGATTGGCTGAATCTGTGATTTGTATTAAACAACTGCTGAAAACACATTTTTATAGCTTAGCTTTCCCTTAATCGAAATGTGTACGTTGGAATGTATGATCATATCTTTGATTATGTGTCTGTATATTGGAACATCATTCAAACTGTGACGCACTTTGTAACTTCTGTGTTTTGAAAAGTAGTACACAGATAAAGTTATTGTGAACTAATATTAGATTATTTGGTACTATATTCACTGTATCGCTGCTGCTGTTCCTCCAAAATCTAATCCAAGCCTAAGCAACGTGATTTCATTCTAATTTTGAATGACAATAAAATCTGCCTACGTCTATGTCTATTAATATAGCATGAGGTTCGGTTAACTTTGCACACAAATAGCTGGTAGAAACATCCTTCAAAGAGCTACTTTTTTAATGTACTTTGAGTACATTTCAGAGCCTGTACTTTTTAATTTTTACTTGAGTAAAGAAGTTGAATTAGTACTCTTTTAACATATGTAACTTCCACTTAAGTAAAGAGTGTCTGTGCTTTTGCCACCTGTGCTTTACATGGATGTGGATTGCTGCCACATATGTATTCAGTTCACAAAGATGTGCTGTTTTGAAGCTGTTTAGAGGCTCCTGATGATACATGCTATCACTGCAAAAAACATTTTAAAGAGAACACATGCTGATAACTGTGTGTGTGTGTGTGTGTGTGTGTGTGTGAGAGAGAGAGAGAGAGAGAGAGAGGGGCGTTTACTGGATGCTGATAAGCCAGCTGGAGGGCCACACTGATAAGCAGTCATATGTTACACCATACACAGAGTGTATGTTAGCATGTTATTTATAATGACCTTATCTGGAGTGCATATATAATAATACAAATACATGAATCTTTCAATTACTCTATTACACAGTTTATACTGTAACTACAAGTAAAGCAAGAGATGTACTACAGGTTTAAACTTATTTTTAAAGACTTTATAATATAATATCAAAGGATGTGGTTCCCCTGTGCCTCCGTGTCTTTCTGGAGATAGAAAAGGTGGGGCTAAAGGGAAACCAGACTGGAGGGGTACACACTGTATGATAGTTTCTTATCCGACACATTCATTTTCACATTGTCTGTCAACTAAATCTCAACAACTTTTTTTGCTTTGTTTTTCTTAGTATGCTTTCTAATGACACTTTCACACGCTCTGATGTGCCCACTCTTGGCATGCAGTAAACCCGGTAAGAAATATTTTTTTGTTGGCTAACAGATAAAAAGAAATATTTTGAATCTACACTCTGGCTCATGTGCATTTGGAGGTGAGATTGCTGCTTGGGTAAAGTGCTAAGAGGCTTTATAATAACTAAAGTAAAGTAAATGAAGAATAACAACAAGTATGTTAAATGAAAAATTAAAAAGTGGTTGAGATGTTTGCCGGTGACACCTTCTTCCACGTTTTCTTTTGTTGAAGAGTATGCTGGCATATGTTGCTGCTGTATATTGTGAACATCCTTAAGGTGCTTGTACCAGATCTACTGGAAATATTGCAAATCAGGGAAACTGTCTTATGAATAGTAAAAAAAAAACAGAAATAAAGACCTTCCAATCACAGCTTTGTAGCTTGTTTTCAGGAATTACATGGATGCATGTGTGAGATTTCTTTTTCTGGAATAAGCAGGATCTATTCAAATGTTCCTCTCCCTTTCTTAATGTTTAAGATATTTTTGGCCTTTTTTTGCCTTTATTAGATTGTGTACAGTGAAGAGAGACAGGAAACTGGGGAGAGAGAGAAAGGGAGAGATAAAGGGCCATGTCGGATGCAAACCCAGGCTGCTTGCACCACAGCCTGGTGGTGTACACGGTTGCCTGCTCACCTACCAATATTTAACTAAATAGCTGTATTTGATGTCCTTTAGGGTGTTAACATTGTGGCCAGAGCTGGCCTGCCATAGGGTCCATTTCAATTATGCAATTTCTTTTCCCCAATAACATGCATGGTGTGATTAGGCTAGGATTTCTACACAGGGCTGAAAATGTGTGGAAAATTAAAAGCGTCTCTAGATGTTGATACGTTCACATGTAAAACACTACTGCTGTTTAGTTACAAAAACTACATGTGAATGTGCTTCCACTGTGATCTGTAAATGGCAACGAGTCACTGAATGTGGAAAAACTTGAGATGTATTGCCAAAATCAGTTAGTTATCTTAAGATATGCCAGACCTCTTTATCATCTGTTTTATAAATTAATCACTCATTAAATAGAAAAATTAATTTAACAAGAAAGAATGCCATGAGATATATTTTAGGAGAGTAAGATGATAGCTGTCTTTCACTTATTGGTTCCAGCTTTTTTAATCTGGAAATCTTGGCTATGGCATTTTCAGTCATGTTTAGTGGGTGTTTTCTGAGTTCTGTGTTCTTGAGCATCTTGAAGCATTTTCTGTTTAAGAACATAGCCTCAGGATGAAACTAGTTTGTTTATTTAATTACACGTGTATCCTTTTAGCTGTTATATTTGAGTCCTAGTCTAGTATTTTTGGAATATGTTGTTTGTGCTTAGTTTACGCAGTTCTGTATTTAGCAGTTTCTCTTTGAATGAGCTCCTGTGTTACTTTGTTAGTTACTATCTCTGTGTCTCCTGTCTTGTTTCAGGTTAAAACCACATTATGACTGAATTAGAAGCCTTGGGGACAGGGGAGCATCCACCGCCCTACATAATCTTTCTGGTGGTCTTCCTCTTCTTCCTCACGGGACTGCTGGGCTTCCTCATTTGCCACCTGTTGAAGAAGAAGGGCTACCACTGTCGAACAGACATGGAAGATGAGGAGGAGGAGGAGGAGAAGCTCGGAGAAAATGCAGATGGTGGGTTGAGGAGAAAATTGGCCTCAGAGATTATTTTGCATGTGCCAAGAAATATGTTTCTTTAATGTTTTTACTAGATTACTTGAAGAGAACTGTGAGTAATGTATACGATCCAGCATTTTTGATGTTTATGACAATGTGCGGGTGACAAATAATATCATGTTTTAAAACAGAGTCCAGTAATCCAAATGGTAAAGATGGGGAAAACAAATCACAAGTAAGCCAGCCCTTTTAGAGCGAAGTGCTCTATTGGGGTAATACGGTACCATGAGGTCTTTAAGATAAGATGGGGCCTGATTATTCAAGATCTTGTATGTGAGGAGAAGAATTTTAAATTTTATTCTGGATTTAACAGGGAGTCTAAACCTGGACAGAAAATTCCGAGTGGAGCCCTAGAGGCAGTTGGATGGCATAGTTATCACATTCTGGCAGTTCCTGCATCCTGGACCATATGTTGACTTTCACTCTCTATTTTATCTCTGATTTGGTCTCCACCATCTTACAATAATGACTGTAGCATATTTATATATTATATGTCTGTATGTACTCTACCTCCTCCTTAACAGCTGGGCGAACTTTGCATGAACATCGTCACACATAGATCAATTATTAGCATCTATTTTTGTTTTTTTTATAAAAAGATTTGTTATAAATGACCTGCCTTATGCCCTATGACAGCTGGGATAGGCTCCAGCTGGCTGAAGCAGAAAAGAATTGATGGATTTGTTAGAAATCCCAATTCTTTTTATTTTCTAATTCTAATTAATATTTCTAATTCCAATTCTTTTTATTTTATTTTTATTTAATCTTTTTATTATATATATATATATATATATATATATATATATATATATATATATATATATATATATATATATATATATATTTTTATTTTCATGTTTTTCAGCGTACATCGCTTGCGTACGTCAGGTGTCACAATAAGCTCTGAAAAAGCAGTTCCTGTCCACCACAGGACAGAGGGGCACAAGACAAAACTCACTATCAATATTGCTGTCTGTTTTTGCCACCCTTTCACCTGTTCCTCAGCAACTAAATGCCACATGCTGCCTTATAATTTTTTTAATGTTTGATGTGGTGCATTTTTTCCACCAATAGTAAAGGAGATGTGAGTTTTGTTTTTTTGCTTGCAAGCACTTCTTGCTATTAAATATCCCATTTATGCCTTTTCTTCCTGCATGAAACGCACATCAAACATGAGGACAATATACAGGAAAAAACATGGTGTACATCATTGATCATAACTCTGGTTTTACTTGATGTATCAACACAATAAAAAAAACCTGGTACATAGTACACAGGACTTTTGACTCATGTTGAAATGGAGACTCAGTGAGGCAGCGTCTTGCTGCTACCTCTGTGGGCTCATCATCAAGAACCACAACTTTTACATGACTCAGTTATTTGACTTCTTGTTATGATAAAAAAAATAATTGAAATTTCAGATTTAAAATAAAGGACTGTGAAAATAATGTTTCAATTTTAAGAAATATAATACTGGCAAAGAGGAGCAGAGACAGGAAGTGTTTTTTATCTGGTTATCTTGTGCCTGTTTGCTTTCACTTTTTATTTTTACCTCTTCAGAAATACACAAGCAGTTATGCTTGAATGTGTTCTTCTTTTAAGAGCGCATCACAGTCACTCATGCACATTAACATAAATGGCCTATTCACACACAGGTAAACATGCAGACACATGGATACAAACCCAACCAGACAAGCCAATGTGCTCTGCAAGAATTATTTGCCTACATGACACGAATTTCCATCTTTTTTTTTAATGTGTAGTGATATTTACAAAGTACTCATAACTATCACTGTTCAGTGAAAACCACAAATAAAGTGTAATGTTCCTTCATTGTTTGCATCATATTTTGGGCTTTTTAAGTCAGTATAAGCTGCAGCTTCGTAGCATTTGGCTAAAAGGATTACATTTTCAAGAAGCTATTAGTTTAATTTGTCCAAATGTGTTTTACTCTGTCTCATCTTCTCATCTCTGTTTCAGATGATGATGACGAGAACCAGGACACAGTGGAACAAATTCTCAAATGTATCATTGAAAATGAAGGTGACAAAAGAAGTGATCAATAGTTTTGCCTTTTTTTTTAAAATGAATTGTTTTAAATTTGGGTTTAATGTATTTCAGTTTAAAATTCAACTTTATCTGATCTAATCTTTAGCTGTCTTCTAATTTAGCATCTCTTTACATGTTCCCATCATCTATATTTTGATATGCTGTCTTGAGATATAGATATATTTTGAGTAAAAGTCTCTGCATAAAACCTTTCCTGGATTTAACCATTTTCATGCTGGCAATACACACAAGTGACAAATGTGCAAACCATATGCATATAGCCCTTTTAATCTTATCAATTTGCCAGTTATTTTATTCTATTTTTTGTCCTGCAGCAAATATGGAAGCCTTCAATGAGATGTTGGGAAACCACAATGTCTGTGTGCGCCATGACCGCAGGTATGGTCGTTGCAGCTAAACCTCTGTAACACTGCACAATATTGTCAGAAAATAACTGAATTTGATTTTGAAATCTTGACTTCATTAATATATATGTCACCAACCGACTCCCACCATAGATGCATGTTCTACATATCTCGACGACCTTGACCTAGAGGTAAAGGTCAGAGGTCACGTTTTCTGGAAATCTTGATGCACACTTGTTCACTGACTTTGCTATAACAGCACTTTAAACTTGAATTTGGAGCAGTTAAAAACAGGTCTTTTCAGTGTACATACACCACAGGTAAATGTGCTTCATCAGATGCCTGAGGATGTTGCAATCCAATCTGACTTTAACCCTCTGATGTCCAAGTCAACCTAACCCTACCCTAAAAAAAAAAGCAAAACTGACTCTTTGAAAAATGCTAATAGTTTTTTAATGTTTTTCACTTACAGTGATTCGTTTCTCTTGCTTCCTGATTGGCAAAACTTGGGAGAACAACTTAATGAAAACAAAAACCCACCACCAGTGATGACAGGGAAATCATTTACAGTTTTTCCTTTGTACAGGTGAAGTCATAGAACCTTTCGATCACACCTAGTGTTAGACTCTGGTCTAGTGAAGTCCTTGTGGGGAAATTCTTAAAAAACAGACAAGTGTAAACACTTGTATAGCCTCATGATTGGGTTATAAAATCTTCATAAAATCTCAAGGGCAAGGTTGTATGGTGCACCTATTAGTGGTCGAAGGAGGGGAAAACTGAACTAGTGACATGGTGTTGGGCGATGTTCTAGAATAGGTCCAATCCACACCACCTTAATCACACAACTTAGAACTTGGAGTAGCTACCTTAGAGTCAGATACCACAGGATAGCGTTGGGTGTCTTGTAAAATCTAGACATTGACAGGTTTGAACTGTGCAGGGGGAAAATTAACAGCAGATATGGCCATATTGACTTGGCTGAGCAGTGTGTAACTCAAGTTAATCTTTTTTTTTTTTTTTTAAATCTTTGGCTGGATTAAAAGTTATGACATATTAAGATCAGGCTTATAACATCTTACAATTTAATCTAATTTCAAAACCTTGCTTATGTTGATGGCCAGGTTGCGTAAGGAGTCCATCGGTGGTATTCCTCCTCATCTCCACACAGTCCACTCAGGCACCGACCACAACTCCTGCCACCTCTGTGCCCAGATTAAATCTAAAAAGGGCCGCAGACAAAGCAGAACCCTACGCTCCAAACAGCGACCTGGGGAACAGACTGTCTTCTCTGTCGGCAGGTAATAACGCAGAACTGAGTGATTTTGTGAAATACACAGAGATAAAGTAGCAACCAATAAGAGGATTTATAATTAATTTATTAAAATCCCTTCAGGTTCCGGGTGACACATACTGATAAAAAGTCCCATGGAGGTTCTAATCCAATGGCCATTTCAGGGGACCAGCTGGACCAATCCCAAGATAGTGAGGATCGGAAGGATGTCGGGTATAACCTGAGAAGTATGTTTAAGGAAGTCCGTCAACCTTCAGAAAGTGCCAGTGGGGTATCTGCAAATGTGGGAAGACAAAAAAAGAATGTGACCATATTTGGGCTAAGGCGGAGCAGCGACCCTGTTGGTATTAAGGTACGGGAGGGGACAGGCTGGGACACTGGAGGGGTTACATCTGCTGTTCAGCAGCAACCTGCAGTGCTGGGAGAGCCTGTGCCCGCTGAGAACATTAAAGTTGATCCTCAACGTGCTATTAAAGCTGATTCCATGCTTGAAACTGAGCTTCAACATGAAACTGAAACATCAGATTCTCTTAATTATCCTTCTTCCCAGAGTAAGAAAGAGGCCTGTCACTCTAGCATTGGCCCTGAGGAAGGCACTAAACTTGGGCTCAGTCCTGAACTTGGTACAAAGATTGTGTTTCAGTCCTCCTCTGGGAGTACAGCAGTTTCTGCCCCAAGTTCCCTTCCTATTCCACTTGAGAAAAGAGTAAATGTTGAGGATATGTGGATAAAACCTGAATCTGGACCATTACAGACTTCTACACCCATTGTACCCATGTCCACATCAATCCCAGGTTTCACTCCTGTCATCCATACTGGTCAGCTTGACATGTATTCCAGCACAGATTTTTCAGTTATCCAAACTCCCCCTGACCGGTCCTTGTCAGTCAAGACCCCATCTTCAGTCTCTTCATTAAAAACTCCTACCTCACCCCTAGCAATGACAGCAAGCCCCAAACTTGGATCAAGAAATATACTATCAGAAGATGCAAAAGCAGAATTTCCCAATGCCCTCACACCAAGCCCCAAACTCCCACATTACCAAGTAATGTCTAGACAATCACCTGTTTCATATCCATCTTTTAGACAAACTTCTAGTCCATCACAAGCCCGATCTCTTGAACGAGAGCTTGAAGTAGCCACATTGCCCAGAGGTGAAGAAAAGCCAGAATTTAGGAGACCAGGAATCCTTGAAAAAGATAAACTGTTACCAATTGCAGCAGGTGACTCTAAAGGCTCTGCCCTTTCCTCTCCCTCTGATTTTAAAGACAGATGTACCAGTTTACCTTTGTCACCTTCTAGCCTGTCTCCATCCTCACCTCAAGGTGGCAGAGTAAGTAGTGTGACCATTGTTAAAGCCAGCCCTGACAGCCAGAGGGAGTTTTCTGTTGTCACTATGGTGGAGGAAGAGAAATCAACTACTGAAGACCAGAAAGAAGACAACTATGAACTTGAGGTTGAACTGGAAAAGAGGATTATTGGTTCAGCTGATCAAGAGGGAGATGTTTATGTACCGGGTGTTAGACAACCTGAGAGTCAGAGTGGAGAGACTTCTGGAGTAGAGGTTATCCCACCTCTGAGTCAAGAGAAGGAGGACATGATGGAAATGGAAGATATTAGAGACTGCAAGGTGATGCTGGTGGAAGGAGCACAGAGGGCAGAGGAGGAGGTGGAGACAAAGATACAGACTCAGTTGGAAAAGGACTGAGAGGTGAAGTCAAAAAATGGTGAAAAGTTAAAGATTATCAAATTGACTATTACCACCACTAAGTAGAATAAGTAATACATAAGCAACAGACCATTTCCCCCCTGTTTGCCACAAATTACATCTTCTTTAGGTAATAGGTAACCACTTGCAAAATGTTTTTTTCCCTCTTTTTTTAGGCATGTCATGTTGGTCAGTTCACCACTTTGGTCCAGACTAAAATGCCTCAGTATCTAATATCCCCAAATGATGAATCTTTCAGACTCTGCACACTTTCTGACTACAGGAACTCTTAAAGTTCTACTAACCAGTGGGGGTAATGCCCTCTTTTTCTGTGTAGATAAAAATTAAAGTTCTTAGGTCAGCGTTTTTAGGGTCTCTAGGAGTATGTACTTCTCAACATAAGAGGAACTTTGGTTGGTGTAGGTATTCTGTGATTTGGATATACGTAGATGCATGTTGTTTGCTCAATCAAATGAACATAGCACTAGCAAAACATACAAACAACAGCTCTTAACATTAGCCCTCAAAATGGAACAAAACAGAGAAAAGAGAACTGACAGCGAGGTCAAGACATGATTTTGACCATTCAGAGACAAAAATATCCACCTCACAGTGAAACAATGTAAAGAGAAATTAAGGTGGTCGGAACAGGATTACAAAAACATAAAGGATAACAAGAAGTGATGTTACATTACCAACCACTGACCAGCTAATACATTACTTCAAAGTTCCTGGTGAAAATTATGTTTGGTGATCCCATGACCTTTTGGCACTCTCACAAAAGATGACAGGTGAACTGCCAAGTTTACCTCGAAACTCTCAAAAGTTTTACGTCAAGTTATGTTAATGTTGTTGTTTTTTTGTTTTTTTAAATTTTCCAGTAAATTATTTATATAAGAATTGAATGACTGATGCATCCAGTACTTATATAAATAAGAATTGGATGCATCAGTCATTCAGTTAATTTTGTACAGACATTCGCTGTATGGAAGCTCTGAATGAATCTCAATAACTTGGTGATGACCTAGCATTTCAAGCATTTCTAGCATCACCAGCAGGTCAAGGTCTCTACATTTGCTTGATTGAGTCGGGCAAAAACATTTGTCAGACATTCATGGTTTCCAAATGATAAATCCTAATGACTTTGGCGATATGCGTATTCTTCTTAGGAGCTAAAATGAGGATCTCCTTTGTATGGAAGCTTGTTTCCATCATTGTGATTTTGAGTTAATACTTTTGATTAATTTCAGGTTAGCTCTGCTAGTCAGGAAACTATGTGTCGGTATGTAATTTCCTTGTTATTCAGAAGCAGAAGGCGGAAGGAATCAGCTGTCCAACAGTTTGACATGAACACGTTGATTCCATACCTTTTATGTTATCATTTGCTAGAAGGCATTCAAAGCTGAAGATCCTGACACCAATTTTTGCCCGTTTACTATACACCTGTAACTCACTGATGGTGTCCTTACCTGATTTTGAGTGTGCATGTGTCTGTGCCATCTGCACCTGGGGGAACAAGGAAATGAGGTCCTTCACAGAGCTGCTTGATTGTCAGAGCAAACGTGAAATTTCAAGTTATTTTCTTAAAATTTTAACTTAGTAATTTGAAATTTCAGGTTATGGATGGCTTTTTTTTTCAGTGTCAGAAACAAGCTTCCATGGATTTGTGATCTTGAATGGAATTTCTATATATTTTAGAATGATTACCTTGATATTTTTGGCACATAATTTATGTTTTTGAATGAATTTGATGAATCTGAGTAACTTTTGTGATCCTTGGATTTCCCTGTAGTGATCAAGTCAAAAAATGCCATTCTTCCACATTCTGGTTTATAATTCCTTAGCTGCTAAACTAAATCAATGTTCCTTTTAGCTTCAGCTGCACTTTGACCTCAGAGGAAATTTGCAAATTTTAACATGCTAACAAAACTGGACTCTTGAAGAGTGTTGACTTGTGTGATTTTATGTTTGCTTTTATATTCAGCATTAACAGATGGTGTTTAGTGTCTTATTTGACACAACTCAAGAATGTTTCAAGATTTCATACCATGTGGAAATTAACAGAAAAGAAATGGTTGTTTGACAAATACCTTAAGTCAAAAGCTATCCAGAAGTTTGAAGATTGCCTGCAAATCTTTTCATGATTTGTTGTTAAGGGCCTAAAACTCACTAGTGACTACTATAGATCTTCAAACAAAGAATGGTTGTTGTGTGCTGCAGTTGTAATTTTATGTTGTTGAACTCTCTGTGTGGTGTAACAATTTTACTTAGGTTTGCCTCAACTTTGTATTGAAAGAGTGTGCAGGAAATGGGACTGGGAGGTTCTTTCTTTTCATTTTTAGCATATGGATATGAAAATATACTCTAAGCTAGCTTAGTGTAAGCTAGTGGAGCTCTAACTGATGGCTTTAATGTGAGCAGTGGGTCAAGTGTGCTAGCTAATAAGTTGAGTTATAGATGTTGGATTGATTAGCTGATTGATGAAATAAGGATTTGCTAGCCATTATTATTTATAACACATCCATTAGAATGTGAAGCAAGATGGAGCCATAATGACCCCGTGGGTAGCTGGAAATTCATTAATGTGATGGTTTTCCATTAAGGTCTTGTAATTATCTTTGATCCTATGCCATATGAAGGTGCAAATGTTGTCGGTTGGTTCAAACAGTCCAATTTTTCCCCTTTTTTTTCTCCCAGTGAAAAATTTCTACTAACTTACCGCTAACTCTAATTCTTGGGAGTGCGTGTGACTCATTAGCAGCACAACAAAGAGCTGTAACCATGAGAGCAGAACCTTCATAGAGAGTCAGTGATGCCTTCCACTGATCTACAGTCCTCTGTAGGTGCCCTGTCAGTAATGTTGCCACAATGAGGACTTGATCCCTCATTAGCTTCCCACAGCATACACAGTGCAGATACAACCCTCTTCAACCCCACACCAAGGTTTAGTTTTCTGTAATTTTGATATTAATGCACATACATAAATATCAAACTTCTTATTTTCAACCTTGAAATGAATGCTGCTAATGATTGCATGAAAATGCAAAAACAATAGTGGGAAGCAGAGCAGCAGATGAATGTATGACTGAGAGTACGTTCTTCCTTTAGATACTATCAAACTGCATTGATGAAACTTCCACCTAGTAAACTATACTCAAGGCTATGAACCATAAAAATATAAACAATGTAAAGTACATTTTAAAGATAATGGAAATTTTAAACATGTATAGTTTTTACATCCCATAAAATAAAGGTAATATTTTAAGTGATGAATGGAGCTCTCCATTGATATGTGCTTTTTGTTTGCACTTACTGATTGTGAGATGTGACTGCTGGCCATAGCTGTGAAACTAGCAACATATGCAGGAAAAGCTGTTTGTCAGCGTTAAAGGTGAATTAAGTTATTCATTAAATATTAATTTATAACTTAACATTTATAGAGTTATATTCTGTAATTTAATGACTGCTGCTAGTAACAAGGTCATTACATGCTTCAATTACAGACTCTTGTATATTCAAGAGGGCAGATGGGGTTTTATTTGCTTTTATTGCAGAATTACATCTCAGTCACTAAAATAACTGATGAGGCAGAGCAATAATAACCAAAGCTTCTGTAACTGTCTGACTGCATTATGATGCAACTTTCCATAAAGCAAAATTGCTTATCTTAATAGATACAGAACCTCCTTCTGCTTCTTTTGACAAATAAAGACTCGCAATAAAGGCTTAAAAGTCTCACTACCATAAAGCTACAGGGAGCACGGGCAGAAAGACTGAATGTGAAATGTTAATATACAGCTTTCTGCTCTCCCTTTTAAGCACATTCACCTCTTCTGAGGAAGCACAACATACTAGTTCTTAAGCTACAGTGTTAGAGTCTTGGCCATCTTTATGTATTTAATCTGTATTTAGATATGCACTTTCTGGCACTGAGCTGAGTATATGTGTGTGTTTCTGATCCCTGGGGACTCACTTAAGACTGTGTCCATTTCAGAGTTCAGCATTATTTCCTGTCCTTATGAGAAACAAACCAGGAGGTCTGCTGTCCCAGTTTTCAGTCCTCCCCCCATGCTTTCTCATTTCATTCCATCTTCTGGCTGGGTGACTTCCTCGTGTCTTCATCATGTGTCACCATTAATATTCATGTTATCCAATACTATAAATGAATGAACACACAGCATATTCATGTGTATTTCCATCATTCACCTTCATCAGTGGAGCAAACTGTTGCATCATATTTGATGTGATCGTGTCTGTTCTACATACTTTTTTTTTTTTTTTACTTATTATACAGTCACTATAGACAACAACTGTTAACTCAAACAATCTTATACATTATATACTCTTTGAAAACATAAAGATCATAAAAACAACAACATGAAACTATATGATTTGTCTTAATGGAGCAGCCATGTTTTTCAGTGTAGGTCTATTTTTCTCTTCACTGATGTTCTAGCTCCTTCTTCATTTTTAAAGTTGAGGTATGGGCTGAACATGAGAACGTGAAGTTCTTAATTATCTCTAACATATTCTAACCTTCCACTGACACTAAACACAGCTAAAGATAGAACTCAACTAGAGAAGTAGTTTAATGGTGTGTAAGGGCTATTCTGATTATGACGATAACAGTGTGATTCAGTGAATAATGACAACATTAATTCTATGTAAAGCCTTCATTAAATAAATGTATTCAGTGAGAATAAAGCTGCTCCTAAATTCTTACATTTGAACTCGAAATGATGCAGACACTGAGGCCATAGCTAAAGCCCAGTTAGCATGTTACTGGTTATCATTTAGTCTGTTTTAGGTTCATATAGCTTAATGAAATCCTGAATCGAGTTTACTGTATTACATCCTCAGATTAAATTATTCAGAAACATCTGTCACTAATATCTCTTTCCTAGCTTCAGCTGCATTGAATTCCACAGAAGGTGACCTTATAAAGACTGCTGTCTTTCTATGCATGAGTCAGATTATCTGTTCAGGCCTACTTTAAATACTTCCTGCATTATACAATAAAGAACTGCAATTTTTGTGTCTACTGCTGATCTTTATTACTAGAGAGAAGCTAGATACAAACATGTTAGCTTGAAATCTAAACTCGATAGCTTCAAGTCTGAGTTTGTTACCTTGAAGTTTTCTCAGCTGTATCTTATTGTGTACCAGAGACAGCATGTGTCTAAATACTGACAAATCCAGTTTAACTACCTGCCTTCATCCACTTTACTTCTTTTTTTTCCCCCTTCTGCTTCAGGCTGACAAGAAGATAAAAAAAAGTTCTGTGTGGTTCATTGAGATAAGAGCTACTACTGAAAGCTGCAAAAACCATAAAAAACACAACCAAACCCAAATAATTACTATAAATAGCTCGGCCAAATCTTGGGAGTATGCTGTGAATTTGAGAGATGTGTCCTGATGTGAGCTTGGAATATTTGTAGAGTATTGTTATAGAAACACTAAAGAAGCCAGAAGTGTAAATAAGCAGATGTATTATAATATATTCTGATGCAATTAAAGAAAACAAAAACACCCTCTGGTCTGTGCTTTTTTACATTTCTGTATTTTTCTCCTTGTTAGACGGCACTGCGACACGAGACCAGTGATTCGGGTAGTAATGAGTTGCATATATAATCAAACAAACCTCCACTTTTAGCAATTTCATTTAATCCACAACAATGACATGCAGTACAAAAACAGTTATACAGAAGAGGATCCTTCAAAACTCCAAAAGCAAATAGTTTAATTATGACACAAACCTCATTCTATTTTTATTAGATTATATTATTATTATAATATCAGCATAAGGAACAGAACGTTTTGATGTTAATGTTCAACGTGCTAACGAGCTCAACTGTTCTGTTGTTGGTGACATTAAATGCAACTAATGTTAGACTCCTTGAAAATAAATCCATGCCTAATGTTGGCTCGTGGTTTCTAAAGTAAAACTCAGCAAAAAAAGAGTTCCAAACTTGATATGTCATTATGTGGAGTCATGTTTTCATAGGGCTGCAGAGAGGCCTGTGGAAACTTCATGATTCAGTAGCTTGAAGAAGCACCTTTAGCAGCAACAACTGCATTTGCTTCTCTCTCTGTGTGTGTTGTGGGGGAGTTTTGGCCCACTCTGCTTTACAAAGCTGCTTCAGTTCATTGAGGTTTGTGAGCATTTGTTATCAAAAGTGGGAAGTAATGAGGTACAAATACTTCATTACTGTACTTAAGTAGACTTTTCTTGGCTCTCTTTTTTCATATTAATAATAATAATAATAATAATGCCTTAGACTTATATAGTGCTTTTCACGGTACTCAAAGCGCTTTACAATTCTGTGCATTCATTCACACCTCAATCATACTTGGTGGTGGTAAGCTACTAATGTAGCCACAGCTGCCCTGGGGCAGTCTGACAGAAGCGTGGCTGCCAATTCACGCCTATGGCCCCTCCGACCACATTCACACTTAGGCAATGTGGGTTAAGTGTCTTGCCCAGGGACACAATGACAGCACACGCTCAGACGGGGACTCGAACCCGCGACCCTCCGGTTGCGAGGTGAGCACCTACCCACTGCCACCCCGTTGAAACATATTATGAAACATCCTGCCAAACAATCTGAAGTACACTAACTTTGAGTTATTCAAATGCTCTGCAGGTTAGTGCAGGATGAACAGGTTAGCTTGTAAAGCTTGTAAAGCTCTGTGCTGGACTGGTGCACAGTGGCTGTGGTATTCACGGGTTACATTGAGCTGATGATGCTTAAATTCATTCACTGAATTCAACCTTTACACCGACTGTATGCTGTCAGTATAAACAGTATACTGTCAGTGGAGGAGGTGGAAATCAGATAATATACTACTACTATACTACTACTGCTACTATAACTGATCTTAGGGTTTCCCCACCTGCTGAATCCCACTTTAACCCCTGACTGTACTCATTTTTCTGTTTAGGTGTGGAGGCAAAGTAAAAAAAGAGTTTGTATTCCCATGTATTAGTATTATTGTATTTTTTGGCCACAGCGGCTTTTGTTGACAGTGTAGAGACAGGAAAGACACTGGGGAAGACACGTGGGCAAGTCGGCAACAGGCCAGGACTCGAGCCCGCGCCGCCCGCAAGGCGGCAAATGCATGTGGTGGCCTGCTCCACCACTGTGCCACCTGGGCGTCCTTAATATTACTGTAGTAATATAGCAGGAGGTTCACTAAGTTTTGCACAGAAATAGCTGGTAGAAATGCCCTCCAAAGAGCATCTTCTTACTTTCACATTTCAGAGTCGGTACTTTTAATATTTTTTACAGGATTTGCAGTCGCTCCTGTAAATCTGTGAATAAAATAAGATTATTATTATTAGTTGGTTAGATAAAATTTGCATTTTGCTGTTTTTTTTAAATATTCCTTCTAATGGTGTTTTCACAATATGTGAAAAAACAAAACTGCTTTGGATCTAAGCTGCAATGCTTTCCTGATAACCTGCTGAAGCTACAAACCTACTGACCCTAATAATATGAAGAGAGGGGTAATACACGCATTTCTATTAGCAACTACTGTGCTTGCGTGATGCCTCACGTGACCAAGGAAACCAACAGGCAAAATATATTAATGGCACAAATCAGTAATGCTTTGGCTACAACAAGACCCCTGTGACTCCAGTCTGCCTCAAGCCTGAGTTGAAGACTTCTGTGTTGGAGGAGGAGGGGGTGCTCGACACTGAAACAATGCAGAGACATGATGAATGTGTGTTAATAAGCACCGATTCCTATCAGCTCAAAAATATTCAAATCTCCTTCTTTTGACTGCTCCCTTTAGGGGTTGCCACAGTGGCTCACCTGCCTCCATCTCACCCTATCCCCAGCATCCTCCTGTGTCACACCAACCCTCTGCATGTCCTCCTTCACTACATCCATCAATCTTCTCTGTGGTCTTCCTCTTTTTGTCTTGCCTGGCTTTCTCTACTCCTAGCATGTTCTCCTTTCCGCCCTCTCCCTCTCATTCACACATGTATTGTCTTGCTTCTACTGGCTTTCATTCCTGTTCTCTCTCAGGGCATACCTGTATACCTGTGCCTCTCCAGGCTCTCTTCCATCTACTCCCTACTCTCACTACAGATCACATCCCAGTCCACGAAGACTCCTGCCTGACCTCATCAACCTGTCCTCACCATGGCAAACAAAAAGGGGCTCAGAGACGATCCCTGATGTAATCCCACCCCCACCCTGGACCCATCTGTCACTCTTACCTCACACCTCATCACTGTCTCAGTGTCCTCATACATGTCCTGCACCACCCTCACATACCCTCACACTCCTGACTTCCTCATTCAACACCACGGTTCCTCCTTGGTACCCTGTCATATGCTTTCTCTAGCTCCAGAAAGACACACTCCTTCTGACCTTCTCTATACTTCTCTATCAACATCACCACATCTCTTGTGCACTTTCTCACCATACTGCTGCTCGCTGATCGTCATCTCTCTTCTTAACCTAGCCTCGACAACTCTTCCTCATACCTTCATGGTATGGTTCATCAACTTTATCCTTCTGTGGTTGCAGCAGCTCTGCACCCTTGTTTTTGAAAATCAGTACCAGTACACTTCTCCATTCCATCTGTCGTCCTCACTCTCTCAGGTTCTTCATTCATCAGCTCCTCAAAGTACTCCTTCCATCTTCTCTTTACTCGTGATTACATTTCCATCTCTATCCTTAACCACTTTAACAACCATCCTTTCCCAACTCAGTCTCCTTTTCTCCTTCCTTAGCATCCAGCCTCACATACAACTCACTATAAACCCTCTCCTTTGCCTTGTCTCTCTTTGCTGTATTCCTAGCCTTCCACTACTCCTGTTTTGTCTTTCTTCATCTTCCCTATCCCACTTTCCCTTGCTAATCTCTTACTTTGAATACTTTCCTGTACTTCCTCATTCCACCACCAAATCTCGTTGTCCTCTTTCCTACCAAACACATTCTTGGCAGTTTCCCTCAGCACTACTGTACTTTCTCAGTCATCTGGTAACTCAGCCTGTCTCAGCTCCTCCCTGATCTTTGTGCAAAATTCGTCCATCTTCAACCTTCCCTCATTTATCTTTCAGACTGCATGTTCTGCACAAGATGGAGTGCACCTGTGCTCACCTTCTTCCATTCCTTTACGTGGCCCTATGATCCTCCCTCTTCTGGAAGTGCGCGTTCACTACAGCCATCACCATCCTTTTCGCAAAATCCACTACAATCTGTCCTTCTGTATTCTCTCTCCTTAACCCCATACCTACCTGACACCTCTTCATGCCCATTAAAATCTGTTCCAGTCACCACCCTTTCTCCCCCGGGACCTTCTCTACTACTTTATCCAACTTACTCCAGAATTTCTCACTCTTCTCACATCCAACCTTTGCAGCACACACACTGACAACATTCAACATCAGCCCTGTCTGACACTCTCTTCACTTCCACAGTGCTGTTCCTTCAACATTACCCCTACTCCATTTATCTTCCTATCTACACCTGGTAGAACAGTTTGAATCCACCTCCAATGGTCCTGGCCTTGCTCACCTCACACGTGGTCTCCTGCTCTCTCCCTTTACCAGTCATAGTCCCTGTAATGAAAGTTCCCACTCTCACTCCAAACTCTTGCCTTTCCTTGTCTCTTGCTGCCCCCTAAACATGCCCTACCTGACATAACCCTCAACTAAAAAAATATTCCAATAAATACTTTTGATTTTGAGGTAGGCGTTTATTTTCTGGAAGCACCTACTGGTCTTAGCCGACTGCTAGAGAGTTCAGGAGAGCTGTGGCTGCTGGTTCCGGCTTCTGGTGGTGGAATAGAGACACAGAGTAAAACACTTCAAATAACAAATTTTAGAGAGAAAATACAAAACTACGGTCTACCTAATCTATTTCCTGCTGGCTTTGATCCTTCCATGGGAGCAGCCTGTTGTTTGTCATCCACACTAAGAGGGGGAGTAGCACTCAGTTCTGAATTACAGCTAGGAGCTGAGGGGGTGGGGAACGGGGGTGAAAAGGCGGGCATGGTCGGGGTCGGAAGAGTCTGGAGAGGAAAAATAAACATCAGAAAAACTGATTAAAAAAAAAAATCAGAATCCTGAACTCAGATGACCAGAATCCAGTCTCACCTCATCCTCTTCTTCATTTTCTTCCTTCTCCGCCCCTTCATCATGAATGAGCTCTACCACCAGTGAGGGGAAGACACCGACACATCCATTCAGCTCTCCCTCCCAAAAACCATCATCCACCTGAAAAAAGGCACCCTCAGGCTAAACAGCAGGGAAACACAGCAAACTCACTCACTCAGATTTTTGCAGGCCTTCCAAGCATATCTCACAGCCTTCATCCTGAGGGAATTAAGTTTACTGAACAATGCTGATGGATAAAAGCAGGTGGGCCCATCTCTTCCTGTGTAGCTCTGAAAAAGTCAAGTACTTGTGAGACATTCATGGCTCCATCCATGAACGTCCAGCAGCGACGGTTTTTAAGCACACACACACACAGACACACACACACACACACACACACACACACACACACAAAGGCATTGCTATTAATGCATGAATGGCTCTACTTTGCTAAGGAGCAAAACAAATGCTGTTTTGCTTTTCCAACTTTACTTCTGTAATGCGCTCAAACTTGGGACTGACATCACTCCCGACATCCAACCTCAGAAGCATATGGACTGCAGCACAGAACACACACCTCTCCACGTGGACGGCGTATCAGGTGGATTAGTGCCCCCTCTGGGAAGGAAAGCTCCTCTGCGCTCTGAGCCTGGTAGGAGTACAGAGCCCTGGCTACACCTGAGACACATCAGAGCTGGTTCTGAACATAATCATCTTATCAGCATGTACATTTAGATCACATGTATTCAGTTTTTAAACATCTAAAAATAAAATTAATACAAAATATCATAGAAATCATCATTTTAACAGATCATACTGGTACATTAGAGTGTCATAATATCCATGCTAATCAGTGCAATCTTCTTATTTTATGTTATATTTTCAGTTATGTCTTATGAATTTCATTGACTGGTTGAAAATAGACTTGAGCTAAGTTTTAGGAAGGATGTCTACAGCCTGGGACAGAGGAAGAGTAAACACACCTTCAACATGATGGATAATATGTCCCCTCTGCAGCACTAATGGCATATAAACTGTACAGTAAGTAACAAGTAAGTGTAAGTGCAGGTGTAAACCTTTGCTCCTTGGCATCTCTTTATTCCCTGTGGATGAGGTGGAGGTGAATGAACTGTCCAGCGGAGTGCTGTCCTCTGCTGGTAGACACAGGAACTGCACATAACGTTCAGGAACATATCCCACCTGACCACAGGAGTTACACACCTGCATAGAGTGCATCAAAGTGACCTTTCTGTCCTGTTGTTGATACTGTACAACCACGTTCTGATTTTGAATCACTATTGCATTTTTATCTAATTCAAATGGCAAATGATGTTGTTACCTTCAGCCAGTCCTCCATATCGCCATCTTCAATTACTTGGAGTTCCTCCCCTTCCTTGATTGACAGCTCATCTGATTGGCCAGCCTAAAAGAGATATAACAGGCATCTGGCATTAAAATAGAATCATTATTATTCAACCTCAAGCCTGTTAATGCAGGATATTAAACAGCTGTATGCATGCAAAATAATGTTACTCTATGATATAGTGATAGATGTTAAAAATGATCTTGTTGATAATGATGATAATGACATAGAAACCAAACATTTAACAGTATTCCCTGAAAACCTTATTTTCTCTGATCATTTCTTAACATTTAAATTTACAATAATGGATTTCACTGCAGTGGAGAATAAATTCCGTTATAGTACATGCCTTTTTGAAAGTGCTGCAACTAAGTTTAAGGATATAAATCTTGTGTTTCCTTGCATAGCTGCCTTTTTTTTTTGATTATCGCTTTCATCTGGATTCTATTGAACTTAAACTCTTCTAAGTAGTAACCACTAAAAAGTTGTCCAAAAAGTTGCTAAATCTAGTGACAAAGTTGCTAAGTTGGCAACACTGGGGAGCATTGCAAATGCTTTATTTGGACTTGAGCAATCCAGCAGACTTTAAGTACATATAAACACTATTGTAGATATGGTACAATAACATTCACATATTGAGAAATGCTCCGCTAGCGGTGTCTGAAAAGTCGCTAAATCTAGAGACAAAGTCGCTAAGTTGGCAACACTGACAGTAACAAGCTCAAGCTTGCTTTTTGTTTGTTGCACATGCTTGTCATGTCCTGCATTTGGGTCTTCATTTTGACCAAATCTCAACATCTCATAGAAGTCTGTTGATATTTTAAATCAGGGCTCATCAACTACATTTGTCCAAGGGACGGAATTTTTCTCAGCAGACACTGTGAGGGCCAGATGCTCTTGTAAAGTAAAGTAAAATTAATATTGTATCCTAAATAATATATTATCAGTTCATATATTCATTTTCCTTTCAAATTTATACTGTTTTTAATGATGAGATGTGCAAGTCTTGCACTTAGATGTTCTTCTTCTCTGTTATGTTGATAGTTGTTATGGAGACATTGCAATTGTGCGCAGTTGTTCTCATTATATGATGAGCACGGGAAACACGGGAAATGTTATATGAGATGTTACATGACAGGCTTAAAAAAAAAGTTACATGAGAGCAACAAGTTTATCTCTGCACAATCTCATTTTCAGAAGGTGTTTTTGTTGTAGATTTTTTTTAAATGATTATAGAAACATGAAGAGTTCAGATACAAAACCCTCTAACTCTGCCTGGACACTTCTCTTTTAAAACATGCCGAGCCACCTACCTGCCCGGTCCCCCTGTGAGCAGACCGTATGAGAGACCCTCACAACAAAGGAGACAAGAACCCCGTGAAGGCCGGGGAGTACGCTAAGCAGCCAGTAATGATCCTTCCGTACGTTCACCGATGGAAATCTTGTTACGACCTTTACGTTCTAAGTTTGGCTAAGGAACAATTTCCGACACAAAGCTTGCATTCTGATTGGTTCTAGGAACACGGAGGCATTTAAGGGCAATGGAAAGTTGCGTTTGCAGGCTTTTGATAATTCAGAATAGTCAGAGACAGGTATTTAGTGGGTTATGACGCAACATGATTGACTGGTGCATAGTACCTGTGGCAGTACTGTTCAGGGGCCGGATGGAAAGCTCTGGTGGGCCGGATGTGGCTCGCGGGCCGCCAGTTGATGTTCCCTGTTTTAAGTGTTCTAATATGTTTTTGGGTTTCAGTAAGTTTCAGTAAATCTCCTGTCAGACTGTATGCAATATAACAACTGCTTTTACTAACAGATGCCTTCACACCAATAATGGCTTTCAGTAGAGGAATAATGATTTCTGTTGCTAGCTGGTCAGTATGTATGTCTATCCATCCTAGTCTGAACACAATACCTCCACATACCTTAACAGAACTGCTTCAGACTTCATACAAATATTTTAGACTCATGGATAAATTGAATTTACTAATCAAAAATTCCTAAAAGGTTTTGTGGTGGGTGCTAATGATCACTACCTGATAGCTGTAAATAACTCTGCAGGCTGCAGGGTAAACACACACTCCGGATGCTGACACTGGATCTGTGAAGATGTCTCCATTGTCTCCATAGTCTTCAAAGTCACTCAGCTCAAACTCATCCTCCTGGAAAACAAAGTATTTTTTGACAAAAATAGTTAAATTCTTTTCATTTGTGGGTCCGTTATAAAGATTTATGTCTACAGTAGAGACCATATGGCTCGAGGCTAACAGCCACAGAGTGCATGCCTTTATTCACAATTGGACAAATACAAAATATGGCCAGCCTCAATCTTCATGTCAAAAATAATAAATTGACTAACAGCCTTAAATATATATGTTCAGGACTGCATAATTGATCTGTAGAAAAGTTCCCACATCCTGCTAAACATAAACTTATAAACAAACCAAAAAAAACTTTTGACAGGTATCTTTAAAAATGAGTCACTCTTACTGGCTTGACAGAACCAAAGCAGCTGTGTGTGTGTGTGTGTGTGTGAGAGTGTGTGTGTGTGTGTGTGTGTGTGTGTGTGTGTACTTAAATTGTGGGGTCGTACTTCTGTCACAACTCTTACAGGTTGAAGATGGGTTTAAGGTCAGGGCAAAGTTTAGGTTAAAGACGACGTATTCTGCTTTTCCTTACTTTCTGTCACACATATACTATTTCAGTTGTGGATCCTTATAATAAACAATGCTACAGTTTCAAACAGTGAGGTCAGCATATGTGCAAGAAATCCATTCGAGCCAAAAAAGGGAGATATTCCTAATTTTTTTCATCTCATTCACAGCTCTGGCTGTGAATGCAGAAGCCCCACTCACTCACCTCAAACTTTCATCAGCTTTTATGAATCCTGCATTTCTTAAAATGTGAGGCAGGCGCTGCGCCACAGGAGTTTGACTACCCGTGTAGCCTCTGTAGGGTGCAGTGACACTGACCCTAGCCAAATACAAAACTAGTGAAAAAACAGCACCTGTAGTTATTTTCACTAATTCAGCTAAAACTGATTAACAACCCCCCTGCTACTTTACTGACCAGATCAATAACCCAGAAGGTTAACTGACTTGATGTTATACTCTGATTAAAAAGTGCTTCTTGCTCCTTGAGACCTGCTAAATTTGAACTACAGATGGACTGTATGTTCATGTAATACCTATTTTTACCGGAAGATGGTGCACTGAGACAATGTTACCTTTATTTAACTAGGTCAGTAATAAAGACTGCTGTAATCTATACTGGTGGCTTAAAAGCGCACCAAGAACACTTCAACACACCAGCTGGAAAAAATGCTGCCCACAATAACAAAAGTACCTTTAAAGGAGGAGTAGCTAAAATGTTTCACAGAGGATGAACTGACGGCTACACCAAGGCCAAGAATAAGATAAATAAGAATGGTTTATCTTAGCAACAGGCCAGGAATGAAAATGGAGCTGGAAAATGCGCAGAATCTACCATCTTTTATCTTTGTGATTAAAAACACCACTCAGTTTGTTTCTGTGTGTGTGTGTGTGTGTGTGTGTGTGTCTGCATACTGAAAAGTCTTCAGTAGACTTCCTCTGCTCGCTGAGATGTCGCTCTCTCTCCAACTCCTCCTCCACCTGGTTCATGGTGTTGTGAAGCCATTGTTCTGTGCCAGGTGTGCTCTCTGACAGCAGTGCCAGGCGGGCCTCTGCCTTCGCCCTGCTCAGCTGAAAAACCAAGAAACTTAGTTACACGCAGGCAGACACATCTGCAATAGTTTCAGAAATGACACTGATTCTATGAGGCTTGATTTGGCCAGCAGCTGAACGCAAACTGACTACGTGTGCCTCAGTTAAACTGTCAACTGTATCAACACCAAAAATTATAATCCTTCTGAGTTAAATCTGAATACACAGACATGACACTGACATATTTTCAGCTTCAGTGTGAAATAGATTTCCAGAGAGTATTGCTAAACATCACACCTGTAAATCACATGTAAATAATAGGAAAAACCCTCCTTCATGACTGCAGAACTTGATGAAAACTTTAAAGTTTTTTTTAGTATTAAAATAACCAATTGAAAGAAAATCACTGGATTAAACCAACTGTCTACTTCTATAACCGGAATAAAGGAAACCAAAAGTACTCTAACAGAGCGAGCAGCAGCTGCAGTGACTTAAACTGTAACATCATGCACTGGATTGTCATCAAACACCCACAAGAAAGATGCTTTTGTTTTCTCTATGACAGATCTACAGTGTGTTAACCACATCCACACACTGAACTATATATACCTTCTTTTTCTCTGCTAGGTGTGTACACATATATGCAGCAACTGCAATCAGCTGCAGGAAACAGGAACGTGTGTTTGCGAGGAGGACTGTGGCTTTGTGCTGTGCAGAGTCACAGAAAGGTTTAAGACTTACACGGCCTACTTTTATTTTTACTTTGTTTTTTAACTCTGGATGGATCACTGCAAGACAAGTGAAAATAAAACATGACTATCATTTAAAAAAATCATATTCTACTACTTTTGTCACTTTTCATATTTATGTCTGACTAAGATCGGCTGCATTTCTGCAGGATACTGTATTTGATCTGTATGGGTAAGATCTGTTCACACCAATACCTCAGGGTTTAACAATATAATAACAGTGACCACACAAAAGATTGACACTATGGACACAATTTGGACATGTTCACTGTGAGGTGTCACTGGTGTTGCAGCTCTCTGGGCTTTAAGTTATATCCAAGTTTCATTTCTATGACGTTGTCTCATGGAAGGAATGAAAGGATTAATAAAATATTTGCAGAAATGTGAGGGGGGTGTACTCACTGTTGTGAACTATTGAAGGTCTGATTGACAAAAGTACAAATTGTTTTAATGAGCTGTGAGATTCAGATGCGAAGTGCATCAACACAGTAACAAAATATCTTTAGTAGTGAAGTTTGTGTAAAAACCACAGCAGTGTGTTCAAAGCACAATGAGGAAGGCGAATGTTTGATTTTAACCTTTAGGATGGAGTCACATTCAAAAACAAGCACCTTGGCTTTCCTGACGCTGTCCTGCACCTCTGCTATCTTCTGCTCCACACTGAGCGCCGTCTCCCCGGACAAAAGCTTCAGCCGGCTCTCCAACATCTGTAGAGCCTGACGCAGTGAAACGATTAGAAGAAAAGACGATACCCATCTTCATTAGAATATCAGTACAAACCTAAAACACCATTATTTTTGACTTTAAGAACAATTATTTTAATAATAAACAACTGTACATTCAGCAAATTTATCTCTTGGCGTTTCTAGGAGAATCCTGTGGGAGGTGCTGTGAGAGTATTGGGTTTTTGGCCCATTGTTACAAGCCATTCATTCCCTGTACAACTGCAGTGAGAGATTGGTCTGTACTGCTGGCAATAAGTCTGACTCATTTCTGGTGGGTGTTGGACCCTTTGTCAGAGCTGCCCTTTGTCACAGATTCTATTCATAATTTTTATGGACATTTCATTCTAGGCATAGCCAAGTGATGAAAGACTTCCGCCTTGGTGGCTTCAGAGTCTCACCTCTGCTTTTTTTGTGGTTTGTTGGCTTCACCAGGTGTTGACCTGAAGCTCAGACTGGAGTGGTTTGCAGCTGTGTGAAGGGGCAGGTATGAGAATTAGCACCTCTAAGGCTACGTTCATACTGCAGCCTGAAGTGACCCAATTCAGATTTTTTGTGAAATCCGATTTTTGAATATTTCTGTGTTTCTAGAAGTAAGTTTGTTTCCCACGTCTGCGTAACGGGATGCAGAATAGTGACGTCTGTCGAGTATCCATGACGTGCAGGTCGGATAAATGCGACCTGGCCGTACAGACACGGGTCGCATTTGAAAAGATCGGATATGTATCGGATTTAGGACCACATATCCAAGTGGCCTGGGTCGCATTTGAAAAAAATCGGATCTGTGTTGTTCAGACTGTCATGAAAAGATCGGATACAGGTCGCATGAGGGCTAAAAAAAAAAAAATCGGAATTGGGTCACTTCAGGCAGCAGTGTGAACGTAGCCTTTGTCTGAGGCCATGGTCCTCAGCCAGAAAAAGGTGCCCACTCCAGGGACGAATTGCTGCCCCAAGTGGAGGAGTTTAAGTTCATGAGTGAGGGGAAAGGGGAGTGGGAGATTGGCAGATTGATTGGGGCTGAAGCTGCATGGATGCAGATCCTGCACTGGTCTGTTGTGGTTAAATGAAAGCTGAGCGTAAAAGCAAAGCTGTTGATTTACCGTTTGACCTACATCCCTGTCCTCACTTATGGTCACAAGCTTTGGGTAGTGACCCAAAGAGAGATAGACTGCAGATATAAGCGGCAGAAATGAGCTTCCTCTGAAGGTTGGCTGACTTCTTCCTTGGAGATAGGGTGAAGAACGCAGTCATTTAAGAGGGGCTCAGAGTAGAGGTGCTACTCCTTTATATTGAAAGGAGCCAGTTGAGACAGTTTGGGCACCTGGCTAGGATGCCTTCTGGGCACCTCCTGGACAAGGAGTTCTCGACATGTGCTACTGGGACGAGGCCCCAGGGTAGACCCAGGACACGCTGGAGAGATTGCCTCTTCTTGGATGGCCTAGGTACGTCTTGTTGTTCCACCTGCAACCCAGCCCTGGATAAGTGGAAATAAATGGATGGATGGATCTCTAGCAGTTTCTCACCCTCTCTCCATGGGCAACAATCTTGTGATCTTTAGCCACCTTGGCAGCCCATTTCTTAGCCTCCTTCACCAGGCAGCCCTCCTCTTCTGAAGCACAAACTTCCTGCAGCGTAGACACCTATGAAGAGGAATGCAAAACATCCAAATACTTTATTTACGGCAGTGGCCACAATAATAATGTACACAGATACCTTTTGAAGTCCTTGTACTTTACCTTAGTATTTTCAGTTTGTACTACTTTATACTTCCAGTTTATTACATTTCAGTGAAAAAAAACATTCGAATTCACTAAATGTTTGGACAGCTTTAGTTTCTAGTTTATTACAAGAAAGAGATTTTCCAGAATGGAATCTTTTTAAATAAAGTGTTATGTAAATGTAGGTGAAGAGAACTGAGGTGATGAGGAGGGTTGGGTAGGTATGATGAGAGAAATGCAAAAAGACAGATGGCAGTAGGAGTTCAGGATGGAAATGGCTGTGGTAAGTACTGTATGTACTTCAAGAAGAGGGAGGAACATAGGGCGATCGATAAGAGTGGATGAAGGTGAGTACAGGCAGGCTACATCTTCTGCAGAATGTGCAATCTGAAAGTGATTAGAGGCAGCAAGGTGGCGTCAGGGAGAATGTAGCTAGGCAGTCAGATGTCTGTAGGAAGACTTGGAAATCAAAAGAAGAAGTGAGTGAAGGCAGAAGCAACGATTAAATAGCGGAAATTGAAGTAAGAAGAGTGTTAAGTTGAGGGAGGGAGGTTCTGGATGGTAGGGAAGAGTTACCAGATGACTGGGAAAGCACAGCTGAATGTCCAGGGAAACTGCAAAAAAGGTGTCTGGTGTGTCATCTGGACAGAGGAAAGAAGAAAGGAAGAGAGGGTGGTATGAAGACCGAGCTGGAAAGGATGTGCAGCATGTTACGGTGATTAAGGATGGAAATGGAAGTGTAATAATGAGTGAAGAGAGTGTACTGAGAAGATGGAAGAAGCTCTTTGAGGTGATGATGAATGTAGAGAGAAGTGAGAGAGAGAGAGAGGGACAGATGGAGGTCAGTTAGTCGAGTAGGAAGTGTAGAGGATTAGCAAGGAGCAAATGAGGGCAGCTATGAAGAGAATGACAAGAGTTTTGGTCCAGAAGACATACCTATGGAGGTGTGACAATGTCTAGGACAGAGAGGGCAGTAGACCTTTTAACCAGATTGTTTAACACATTGCTGGAGAGTGAGACGGTGCCTCAGGAATGGAGAAGCAGGGTACTGATACAGATTTTCAAGGACAAGGGTGATGGACAGAGCTATAGTAACTACAGAGGGATAAAATTGCTAAGCCATACTATGAAGCTTTGGAAAAGAGTTGCTGAAGCTAGGTTAAGAAGAGAGGTAACAATCAGTAAACAGCAGCATGGCTTCATCCTACAGCACTACGGCTGCAGTATTTTCTTTACAACATAGTTGTTGATGGAGAAGTATAGAGAGAGTCAGAAGGAGTTGTACGGTGCCTTTACGGAGCTAGAGAAAGCATATGATAGGGTACCAAGAGAGGAACTGTGGTATTATATGAAGTTAGGAGCGGCAGAGCAGTATCTGAGGGTGGTGCAGGACATGTATGAGGACAGTGAGACAGTGGTGAGGTGTGCTGTAGGAGTGACAGGTGGGTTCAAGGTGGGGACAGGTTGATAGATGAGGCCTATAATAATCTATAATGAAAGAAAAGTGACAGAGGGCGAGTGCAGCAGATCAATCCAGCTCATCTCTTCTTTAACCAACCGTAGAAGAAGAAGCAACCACTTTAGGCTGCTCTCATACTTTTAATGCATTTGTCTTGCCAGTGTTTGCAAAATCAGACATTTTTCAAGTGTTTGGATTGACAGACTTTACAGTGGATGCTCTTCCTGACAGAACCTCAACAGGATTTATGTTTCCTCCTGGGATTGAACCAGGGGCATGTTGCTTGTTAGGTAAACCACTACACTATGGAGCTGTAACAACAACAAAACTCCACTATATTTAATGAAGTGTCCACTTTGGGCACTTTCCATCAGTATGCATGCCCTGAAACTCACCAGACTTCTTGCTATAATCTAAACTTGGCACTTCTATCATGAATGTGTGACTATAAAAACCAGGGTGTGACTCAAAGCTAACAAGTGTCCTCACTTAGACACATAGACACACCTTGTCACGTGGAGCAGGCTGGAAGGTAAATTCAGGAGTTTTGCTGAAAGAAACTGATTCTTGTAGAAACTGCTGAACATTTCTCTCTCTGGTCACCTGCAACACAAACAAGAACTAATTAAAGAAAAGCATTTAACACCTGTTCCATCCCAGATGAAGAAAAAAAAATCCATCATTAGCCGCATCGCTGTAAATTCTGCAGTATTTGTCACAAAGGATTAAAGGCCCGAACACACGAAAGGTCAAATGTCCTTTAACTGCTCAGAATGTCCAGGGAACGACTCTGGAAGCCTGTGCTCTCTTTCTGCTTCACACATGTTGTGTATTTCTTAAATTTCTCTCTGTAAACTTCAGCTTCTTCTAGAGGTTGGCCTCGTGGTCGTACCGGTGATCTTCTCTGCTTCTCTCTGAACAACTTTGCCCTTAATGCCAAACACAGCCTCTCATTTAACTCTCCCTCCTTCTTTCCCTCCAAACTCTGTCCCCCTCTTTGTAACCAGTCTGCACTAATCACAGAGAGGAGGGGAGGGATGTCTTATGGCTGGTCTCAAAGCTACCGTGGGAGACCAGCCTTTAAAACAATGTGTCATTTCAATGATTTAATGTAAATGTGTGCTTCTTTTTTTGTTTATATGACATTCGATTGAGATTTTATTTGGTTGTAAATTAGACTAGCAAACAGCATCCACACACTGTTTGTGTCATTTCTATACATCTACATGTAAATTATGCTTCCCATTGTGTGCTGCGTGGTGAGCTTATTTGTACAAGTATCTGGACGGTCAAAACTTATTCTTTCTACATGTGGTTAACACTGTTGCCTCATACCAAGAAGGTTCTTGTCTTGAATCTGCCACGATGCTTCCCAGCTGTGTTCCCTGCCTGTTTTCACATGCCTCGGTACTTCTTGTATTTACTGTCTCAGTCTGCCCTTCTCCCTTGTTGAGTTGTTGCATATTGCTGTGAGTGTTTCCCAGTTTAGTGATCATTCCTTGTGACTCCTGGCTGGCTTTGGTTTTCATTTTGTTCTGAGTGATTTTCCTTCATTAAAGACTCTCCACCTATGCTAACCTCTGCCTCCACAAAACTACACCCACTCTGCACACAGCAAACCCTGGGACTTCTGTTCATTTTCCCTCCTTAACAGATTGCCTGCCCAGCCTGTGTCTCATTTCCTGTTTAGTCCTATAGGGTACAGTCACACTGTAATTTTCCAAACATGGCAACACCTTTATAAGACTCCAGTTTTAAGGAGCCATGTATGACCATCCAACACTGTCACATTTTATATAACATTACAGAAAACTGGGAAAAGCTACTCTACTTTATATGGGAATAATCACCAAGGAATCACTCTGTAGCTAATTGCACACTGTCAGTATACTGTGTATATAGAGGGAGAACAATTCATCTCTCATTTGTGTGCATTCATATATTCAATACCGACCTTTGCAACACTGTCCAACACTCTGCTGTACTGCTTGTGTGTAGTCAGACAGCAATCCATTTCAGTCCCACACAGCAGGGTGAAATGGCACCTCAGATCCTCATAAATATCACCATCCATTTGCTGATGAGGTAAGAAAGAAACAAGAGTCAGTTTTTAAAAAAATTCTAATTGGTTCATATATTTCCAACACTGTGGCTATGATTCAGTTTGAGCTGCCAGATAAACATTTTCCAGAGACAAAGTGTTGGTATTGAGGTGTGTGTGTGCTTTCTGTGGCTCTGTGTTCTTGTCAAATACAGCAGACTAAACTGTGCATGGCAAAATAGTCAACCAAGCACTTTGTGGTGACACTAATTCATTAAAAGAAGATGCTGTTAAACATTTTAAACCATTCCATCTACAAAAATGTCAAATTTCAGGAAATAATAGTGTGTCATTGTACTGGCCTGTGAAGTCAGGACAACAACACCTGACTGTGTTAGTGGATACGTGTTACCTCCATGATAAATGGTAAGTCATTTGTGTAGTAGTGCTGCCGATGAGCGCTGACTGCTGCTAATGTCAGCAGATACTCATTACGAACTTCAGCCAAACGGTCATCACACTCTTTCAGTCTGGCAGTGAGCTGCAAACACACACACACACACACACACACACACACACACACACACACACACACACACACACACACACACACACACACACAGTGATGCAAACAAGTGAGACTATGAAACATCACATTCATACGGCTTAATTTAAAGCCAATAAATGTAAATCTTAGATAATTATGAGTAACTACGCAGTGTATTTATACTCTGCTCAAAAAAGTCAACAAACACTTGTTTTTAAAGATATTTTTTGGATAGTGAACAGTGAAGACAGGAAAGTGGGGCGAGAGAGAGAGAGGGGAAGACATGCAGGAAGGGGCCACAGGCCAGCTGCACCACGGCCATGCAGTGTGCGTGGTTGCCTGCTCAACTGCTGAGCCACCGCAGCACCCCTTTTAATCAGAGCCTGTTAATCAGTTTCAGCCACTGGTTTTAATAAAATTCCACAGAATATCAGAATTGGCAGGTCCACCACTGGGGCCCTGAGCTTCTCACGAATCAGAGCAGATTCACCCTGAGCACATGTGACAGGCATGAAAGGGTCTGGAGAAGCCACGGAGAACGTTATGGAGCCTGCTACCTCAACAGGCTAGGCAACGGCACCCTGACTGCGATATTGGGATGAAATCCTTGGACCCACTGTCAGACCCTACACCGGTGCAGTGGGTCCTGGGTTTCTCCTGGTGCACAACAATGACCGGCCCAATGTGGCAAGAGTATGCAGGCAGTTCCTGGAGGACCTAAATCCAGTAGAACACCTCAGATTATTCAGGAGCTCAGTGATGCTCTGGTCCAGATCTGACTGGAGATCCCAGAGGACACCACTCAGGGTAGACCCAGAACTCATGAGGAGTTAAACATTTAGTCTGATCTGGGAGAAACTGGAAAATAATTGGAGGGGAAAATACAGAAGATTATCCTGTGACAACTCTTTTTCAGCTGTTCTAAAGTCATAAACACAGGAGAGAAAACAACTTAGACCAG